>VZTZ01033097.1:525830-688368 GCA_013400955.1 Drymodes brunneopygia
CCCTCACGGCCCCGGGGACACTGGCTGCCCGCCGAGGGGAGCGCCGCCGCGCTCCAGCGTTCTGTTCCCTGGGTTTCCTTCCCTAAGCGAGCGGCTGAAATAAAACCCAAGGCTCTGAGGGCACTAAGAGTCAGCAAAGCCGTGCTTCACAGGTTCACAGAATACCCTGAGTTGGAAGGGACCCACAAGGATCATCGAGTCCAACTCCTGGGTCTGCACAAGACACACCAAGATTCCCACCATGTGCCTGAGAGCGTTGTCCAAATGCTCCTTGAGCTCTGCCAGGCTTCGTGCTGTCATCACTTCCCTGGGGAGTTGTTCCCAGGGAACACCCTCTGGGTGAGGAACCTTTTCTGAAACCCAACCTAAACCTGCCCTGACACAGCTTCAGGCCATTCCCTCGGGTGCTGTCATTGGGCACCACAGAGCAGAGATCAGTGCCTGCCCCTCCTCTTCCCCTCACGAGGCAATTGTAACTGCAGTGAGATCTGCCCTCAGTCTCCTCCAGGCTGAACAGACCAAGTGACCTCAACCACTCACAGGTTGCAATAAAACCGGCTTCGTTCATGAAATTAACTAATCACATCCGTAACTGCGCAAAACCGCTTGTGGCAACTCCCGTGCTGCCTCTGCANCGCCTCCCGCCGCGGTGGGAGCCCTCCCTCCCCCCGGAGCCGCCCCTCTCCCCGTGCCCGGGGGAGGAGAGGGAGAGGAGGGGGCTGGGGGAGGGGAGCGGTTCGGGGCGAGAGAGAGGAGCCCGTTATTGGCCTACTTACCATCAATCGCCATGATCCCCGGCGGGGTGGGCCGTACCAAGCGGAGGGAGCGCACGCAGGAGAGGCGCTGCCGGGCGCCGCGGCTGCCGGGCGGGAGCGGCGGGAGGGGAGGGGAGCGGGNAAACCCAAGGCTCTGAGGGCACTAAGAGTCAGCAAAGCCGTGCTTCACAGGTTCACAGAATACCCTGAGTTGGAAGGGACCCACAAGGATCATCGAGTCCAACTCCTGGGTCTGCACAAGACACACCAAGATTCCCACCATGTGCCTGAGAGCGTTGTCCAAATGCTCCTTGAGCTCTGCCAGGCTTCGTGCTGTCATCACTTCCCTGGGGAGTTGTTCCCAGGGAACACCCTCTGGGTGAGGAACCTTTTCTGAAACCCAACCTAAACCTGCCCTGACACAGCTTCAGGCCATTCCCTCGGGTGCTGTCATTGGGCACCACAGAGCAGAGATCAGTGCCTGCCCCTCCTCTTCCCCTCACGAGGCAATTGTAACTGCAGTGAGATCTGCCCTCAGTCTCCTCCAGGCTGAACAGACCAAGTGACCTCAACCACTCACAGGTTGCAATAAAACCGGCTTCGTTCATGAAATTAACTAATCACATCCGTAACTGCGCAAAACCGCTTGTGGCAACTCCCGTGCTGCCTCTGCACGTTGTCTTTTCCAGGATTCTTTTCCCTTTCTTTTAAAATACTATACTGAAACTGTCTTTTGGAGGTAAATTTAAAGGGAACGGATTCCCCCCTCTATTCCACTCTCATGAGAACACACCTAGAATACCACATCCAGCTCTGGGGCCACCCACACAAGAAGGCTCTGGACCTGTTGGAGCAGGTCAAGAGATGTTGGGCACTCTATTGCTACTTCTTCCTCTGTCCCACCTGCCACAGGTTCTTCCTCTCCCATGCCTTTTCCTCAGCTCTCTTGCACTTGTACCAGCCTCTCTTTCTCTGGAGTTCTGCAGTTGTTGTCCCAGCCAGGACATCCTTCTTCTACACTCTCTTTCTCACCTGCCAGAAGTGGCAGAAGGATCATCACAGTGAGCAAAGAGGACAGGGTTTTGCAAGGCCCTGCATCGTTTACCACAAGGATCCAGAAGAACATCTGTGACAAATCATGCATGGCTCCTGCAACTAAGAGAGAAAACAGCTGGGCAGATAGCTTGTATTATGGATTTTATATTGTAATCTTTTACAGGATGTAGGATGTACATAAAACTCTGTTACTGTGACAGGAAGTCCTGCTAGCATTTGGACTTATAAAGAAACACTTTACTACATGCAAACAGGTTTTTCATACATGTGGACACAGGCAAAACATAGGAAAATTTTCACAAGGTGCTAAGGAGGAATACCTTTCGTACCAGTATCATCTTTCTGCCAAATGTTTAGTCACCGTTCAAATCCTGGAAGCATTAATCCCCTTCAGCCTCACAGCCTTCAGAAATCTTTTGTCATATAGAAAAATCAATGTGTTTTCTCAAATTTGTTCTTCACCTCAGGAAAAAAAAAACCTTAAAAGGGAGGCATTTAAAAGCACAGTCAGCCTGAGCAAAATGGCTGTCTCGAAAAACACAAGTCCCAAATGACAGACATATGTCCAGACCAGAACCAACTGGAAAAAAGATCCTAAAAGAGAAAATGTCAGCAGAGCTTAACGGCAAATATATTTCTCTGTACCAGCACTGACATTTACCTCAAATACCCTGATGATTTGCTGTTCTTCCTCTTCCTTCCTCAGTTCTCCTGCTCCTAGAAAGTGTTCCAGCCCCAAAGCTTTCCGTACAATTTGTGTTGATGGCCATCTTTCTGATGATATTACAGTATTGAGTACAGAGATGAAGATTCCTGTGGGATCAAGTACACAGTTAGAGTTATTATTCTTCTCTGCTCTGTTTTTTTATTTCTCCCTGGCTTTTGGCAGCATCCCCAGTATGAAGGAACTACCAGTCAGATGTCATCAAATCTTTCCAGGGCACAGACATACATCCATACAGAATCCAGCATATAGTTTTTGAGATGTTTAAAAAGTCATCCAAAATTTTTGGAGAGCCTCATCACGATTCTGTGATTCATGTACGCAATTACCATAATAGATGGAGAAGTTCATGTCATTGGACAAACTCTTTTTGAGGGTGAGAAATGAACCTGTGTTTGTGAATTAGTGACACTATGATTGTAACTCTTAGTTGGGGGGGGGTTGGTTTTCAAAACAGAAAAGAAACGCATAATTTCCACAGAAGTAACGAAAGCTCAGTTTGGAAAAAAGGTTTCAGGACAAACATGATTCCACATCAACAAAGAGATGGTGTGAAATGCATGTGTAAGGAACCAAAACACGACTCTTTGGAGCTATGCTGAATCAAATCTGTTCTATTTGTGCTTAAGTTTCACAAGTACATGTTTAAAATTTCTAAGCTTTATTCAAACAGCAGATACTCCTGCCCACCAACATAACAGTCTCATTTTTTTTTCAATGTTACCAGGAGAGACAAGTCTTGCAAAAACTTCCAAAACTCAACTATTTTAGTTTTGTTCCTATGGTGTAATTGAGACTGTAAGCTGTAGCTTCATCTGTTCCCTGCATGTGAAAAGGAGCACAGCTGGTCAGTTTGGATGTGTCAGAAGCTTTCTACTGAATCCAGTGGGCAATTCATTCTGCTGGTAGCATTTACCTGGGATCCCACAAGTATGCCCTTTGCAGAATAGCACACAAACATGACTACAGCTCAGCTCCAGACCTTAAGTAAAGGTGATGAATCCATAATGGACAAACAACTTACAGGTTATCAAGAGTTCCCTGTCAAAGGAAGAACCTATTGTGACAAAAGATTTGCTGACAGCAATACAACTGTCTGACAGATACAGGATAAATTTAATCCCATAAGACCTAAACTTTTCAACAAACTACCTACACAGGAGAAACTTCTCCCACTGCACTGATGTGAAGCCACTTTGGCAATTAAAACCAAAAGCTGCTGGAAACTTTTGAATGAGTGCCCTAGGAGGAGAAATACATTAAATGTCCATTTAAGGCATGATCCTTGCCAGACCTTTTTGGAATTTCCCTTCTATTTTAGCCATAATCTTAGTATTAAACCAGATATAATTTAAGAGTCTGTGCTTCCTGAAAACTTAGAATATATGAAAACTATAGCATGTATGAATGAAAAGACTAACTGAAGGGTTAGAAAACACAGACTATCAATAACTGGAAAGGTTGAAGCCCTAGATTAGTAATCTCCTAATTAAGATGTCAGACAGATAAGGTATCTATAATTGTCATGATGCGAACAAAGTGAGTTCACAACTGAGCAAACAGTGGAAGAACATTTCCAAGAACTGGATGTCAATTTTACAGTGGAATGTTGCCATTTCATTGAGCTGTAGGTACTCTGCAGAAACACAGGGATTTCACTGAAATGCCGTTGGGGAAGGGGGTGAAATATCCAAGGTCTTGCATTTCAGAAAAAAACTTTTAATCTTGAGATGTTTCCCTTCATATTATATTTTAACATAATAATGACATTAAAATGAAGCACATTGATTTCATCAATATAAAATCTTTTAGTCAGAAAACTCAGTCTTTTGTAGAAATTTCACTTAATGAGGTGTTCCAATACTGTGTGCCTGCAGCCATACCTCCCTGTGTATTTCTCCCTGGTTGTGTTTCAATCTGGAAAGAAAACAGATTTTTAAAGAAGGCATCAAAACTCCCACAAAACTGAAATTCTGTTTTTTTGACCAGGAGCCTTAAAGAAGCCCTAGCAAGAAGCACAATTATATGCAGCTCCAGGGTGTTCTCTCCTTGCAGATTATTTATAGGAATGCAAAAAAACCTGGTGCAGCAATGTTGAAGTGAAGAGACAAATAGACAAACTCAAAATCTCTAACCCATGACGTTGAAGTTAAAACACAACCTCTGAAACATCTTCAAGAAAGATCTCCAAAGATATTATTACTCCAGCAGATGAAAAGATGGCTAAGAATTTTAATACAGTTCTGTGTCCTAATTGATTTGGGATATCAGTTTACAACTTCCCGTAAGGATTTTTGGCAGTAATTTTGTGAACACTGCCAATCAGATTTGCAATCAGATTAGTTTTGCATGCACAGTGTTCTTTATTAGGACATTAAATACCTGACCTTTCAATATTAAGGTTTGCATGATAAAGTTTTTTTGGCACTAAGTAAATAACCTGTGACTCTTATATAGCTTCTCATAATTTTTGAAAGCTAGGAAAGACAACCTGAGCCCTCTGGAATTGCAGAGCTACATGTGGTAGGAGTGATACACCAGATACACTCAAGTCTCCACTTCCTGGAGAAGAATCATAAACCCGATTCTTGAAGCAAATGATTTGGCCAAATAATACTCAATGTGTAACTTCGCATTCAAGAATAAATGATTGAGAAACTGGAAAATAGTGTTTCCAGCAGCACCTTCCTTCTGCCAAATTTGGGACTCCACAAGGTTGGATTTCCAACTGGGATACAGTTGGAAAAGGTCCTATGAGCTAAATCAAAATAAAAAGGTCTTCGTTCTGATTCACATTGTTAATCCATGGGTAATGCATCTGCTACAGAAATAAAAATTGAAAACATAAAAAAAAAAGGCGATTTTTGATGCCTAATCATTCTAGTGGATATTCAGTCAGCCATAAGTCACATGCAAACTTCAGAGCTGGCTGAATAACATAATGACTCTTACTGGTGCACTCGTAAAAATCTTAACTGGCTCAAGCAACCAAAGTTACCATTATTCCACTGTGTTGTCTTGCACTGTTCCAAAGCAAAAACCTCATGAAGATACAGCTAGGACTATTAAATGCAATTCCAAAGAAATGTGCCAATCGATGAGCACATGTACTCACACAAACTACAGAAATGGTAAACCAAAAGTGTGCAAAAAGTCATATGCCAAATTCATGCACAATCCATGCAGACATGCCAGCTTTTCCATGAGAAGCTGAACTAACGAAGTGAGAGTCCTGTGGATGTAGCTCTGTACCACTTATCTCCATCCTTCTGCAGTGGGACATCTCTAGGTTATCCCCATGTTATCCTCTGCTACATTCCCAGTTTTAACAGGACATGTTGCAATTACTCCAGACCTTTGCACAGACTGTTTGACCGGTTGGGAAGCTGCCAAATGAAAGGTACAAATGATGAATTATCATAATTACTCAATTCTCCTGACCTTTTCTTCCATGAGGGCACTACTAGTTTCATTCTCTTTCCTCTACACAGAAGTCAGTTTCCCTGAAACTGGAAGGATCCTAATTATTTCTGGGATCTTGATTAACTTGACCAGCTCTTCCTAAGCTGAGGCTTCCCTCAGCTTTCCCAGGTAGAAGCATTTGACAGAGAGAACATGTTCACAAAAGCCTAATTTGCTTGGGAAATCACATTAGAAATCTCAAAGCCCAGCAAATGGCCTTCACACCTCCAGCAAAATATGAAAAATGAACCTTTCAGCTACACTCAAAAAACAAAGCATACATTTTAGTGCAAATTAACAACAAAAAACCCTGTGTTCTTGCACAGACAGGTATTGCATACAAATACCCCAACACACAGATGGATGGGGATTACTGTGATTTTTTACAAAAGAGCTATGTAAACATGTAATTAGAGAAGCCATAGTATAAAATAGTGCTATGAAAACAGTCACATCCATAGTATGAACAGCCAGCCATTCAGAAAGCCACACCTATTTTTTGGTGGAAAAAAACTTCTTCATCAAAAAGCCATCAAAGGTAATACCATGGAACAAAATCAAATTCAATCTCTGTTATTCATACTTAAAATATTAAAAGGGGATTGAAAGATATGGTCCAGTTCTCCTGAAGGGCTATTTTTAGAAAGAACAAGGTCTTGGATGCTAACTGAGCCTATTGGCCTGGTTCATGCCAGCATAAAATGAATGACCTTGCTGTCACAACCTCATCTGATGAGAGGAGAGGCTGCAAATGGTGTGAACAGAGACTGAGCTGCAACAAGCTGTAAAACCACAGCATATATAGAGGCAAAGCTGTCACAGTGTTGGTTATTAAAGCATTTAAATCCCAGATTGCTTGAACGGTACAGAAGTTTTCCTGTCAGGGTGTTCTTAAAGCTGGTTGCTCACCAACTGGCACTGTGAGTCTGAGAGTGGGAGAGATTCTCTTCCCTGTGGCCCAGGCAGCTCGGAAAAGTGGTGCACGCATAGGTGGTGGTGTCAGCACAGGGCGTTAATCATGCTCCCAAGGAAGGGGAAGTGATAAGAGAGTCACAAGGTGCTTACAGTGTTAGCTACCCAGAGCATGTATGCCAGTCCTGGTTTATTGACCAGCCCTGACCAAATCTACCCACAGTTGCTGTTCTTTACTAACCTTGACAGAGTCACCCCTGTTGCCACGAAACAGCTTCCTTCTCTCTCACTCTTCATCCCCCTCTATTTGCCTTTAGTGCGCTCTCTGACTCTGTGCTTTGTTTCTCTCCCACCTGTAACCTGGTTCTCCAAGCCGCCACTCCTGGATTGCACTGAGGACTTTTGTGTAGCTGCTCTGCATGTAAAGGAGGCGAATCTGATCTCTGTAGAGGAGGGTGACAGTGTCTAGCAACAAAAGAAAGCGCCTGACAAACACTGTCCCCTTAGCAACAATCAGGCTGTGGTTGCAGCCAGACCTCTTAAGATCCCTCTGGAACGAAATGGTATCCTTAACCATTCCTGCTGGCAGGGTTGTGCTAACTGTATAGTCTGCATTTTGTTTCTCTCTAATTGCAGTGACTTGTTTTGTATATGTTCCTGCACTGCTGAGAGCTCAAGCCTGTGGAGTACTCGTTCCTTCCTTTCCCACTGAACTTAGTCCCCAGGAGCAGTATTGTAAAAATATTTTTTAAAGAAATAACAGTTCAAAAGGCTGCATCCATCTAATTCCATGTTTCTTTTCACTGAGAAAAGATTTAGCCTGCCTTTTAATTATTTCAAATATTTCAAATTAATACAGCAACATATGATCTACTCTGATTTTTGACTTAGTAGAGCTGTTCTTAATGCTGTTTCTGAATATACGTTCTGTTCTTACATTTAAAATAACTACCAGAATATGTCATTCATTCTGATGGCACCACAAATATTCTATTGATGCATTAATAACATTTCTGAATCTAAAGAAAAATTTTCACTAAAAATGTATGAGACCTGCAGAATTGATAAAGTCAGTGTTAGGTGCAGGAACCTATTTAAATGCACTTTTTGATTTACATTTCTATTGACTTATTAAAAGGCTTCCTTCCGTGAAAAAAGTCAAATTATATGTAAAATGGAAGTATAGTGCTGATTTTTTTAAAGGTTGCTCTTTTATACAGCTACATCAAGATTAGGAATTCTGCAGAAGAGCTGTAGAATCACAAAGTTAAAGCATTATGTATATGAAGTACTCAGGCTTAATCTACATTTTTAAGGTAATTAATAAAAAGCTACTGAATTTGTTCATTAAAACCATTTTATATTTGCTAGCTTAAGCATGTGATTTTGAAAATTGCCCAACTTCCAGTCTGGAATTTAGGTGTTATTTAGCAGAAACTTTCACAATGATTTCTGAAATATAAATACATATATATGGGAAACTTCACAGAGGCAGAAATGATTCAAGAAAAAGAAAGAAAACTTGGTAACAAACTAAACTGAAGTTAGTTTGCCACTCAAGTATGTAAAACAAAGTCTTTTAAAGCCAATCAACCTATTTTCTCCTTCTCTAAGACCCAACTTCTTCCATTAGAAGAAATAAAATTATATATATTCCAGTCTGACCTCCTTAATTCCCTTAAGTATCCTACTGATACCCCATGGTAATAAAGGATTTGAATACTGCAAACTTACATTTAAATGAAGAGATTGTCCATAGAGAAATATCTTCTATCCTAGAAGAGCAGATAAGTAAAGATGATTCCTCCAGGGCATGATGGCACTAGAGCAGGATTGGTTTGATAGGGGAAGGATGAGTTGTGTTTGTAGTGTAGGGAACCATATGAAGGGGCAGTAAAATATTAGTCATATGGCTTTAAAACCTCTATTTCTGTTTGGCATGAGTCTGACTTAGTCATAAGCTTACTTCAGCTATCTAAACATTTTTCCCAAAAAGATGCATCTTAACTTCTCTGCTTTTCAAAAAGCTCAATGCAGACATATTAAAATAAAACTCTTTCCTTTCAGATGTATTAAATGACCATCTAGTAATCACATCTTTTCTAAGAGAGGTAGATATACAAGTACCTTTAGGAAAAAAATGTAATGGAAAATTCAAAGGATGTGTGAAAAATATCCACAAACCTATCATGAACTTCAAAAATATTTATCCTAAATCCCAAGTTACTGAGCTGGATTTATCATTATAATATTGTTAAGACTGTGAGGCAACAGCTGTCTAGAATGGTGCTTTCTAACTTTCTGCCTTCTTTGTCCCTTTCCAATATTAAACTTATTTTTCATTCTTTCCAGCTACATGTTACCTGCAGCTGGAACCCCTCCACTGCTGATCCCAATCTAGACAATTACTTTGCCTTGGCAGTTCTTGTTGGCTCCCAAAAATGTTTTCAGTCCAAGTGAAAGCTGTATTCTCCACCACCATTTTCTTTGCCAGTTCTCCCAAAGTCATTGATTCTTGTTGCTGGTTATCATCTATGTGCTCCTCTCCCTCTCCTCCATACGCACTTTTGCCCTTGGTAGGTCATTCTTTGGCTCTGTGTTTCATTTGAACCTGCTCCCAGCATTCTTCCAACAGCAGCCTGTGTGACTCTCCAAGAGAGAAAAGTACTCCACTGGAATTATATCATTATGGTTTAGGACAGGATCTGGCCCTCCTTTAAGGTATTTAACAAAATTAATCACTCATTGCATAATAGGACATTTTAGTCAAAGAGAAATCAAGTTCCTTTGGTTACATCTTCATTGTATCAATCCACACAATACTATTGCAAGGTAAGGAAATGAAGTTTCCCTTATTTTAAAGATAAATAACGGTGATATAGAAGCTGTAATCACATTGCTCAATAAAACAGGACCAGAGACCATCCTGTGTCTCTGGGGTCAGTTGGCACAGTCTCCACACTGTGCACAGTCCTGGGGTTTTTTTGTCTCATGAACTGCTTCTGTGGTCCTGTGACATCACTACTGTATTGATGATTTTTCCTTTCCTACTCAGAATGTCTCAAATAATGCAAGAGCTACAAACAGTCCACCAGAGTGTGTATTCATGGCATTTATTGATATATGGGTAGGTGTTGCGTGTCATTGGGCAGGTTGTGATGGTACAAGAGGTGGTTAAGGGCAACGATTCTGCTGGGAATGTGTTGGAGAACTATACAGGTTACAGGGACATGGTATGGGTTTTTCTGTAGCACCCAGTGGCAATTGTGGTGTGACAAATGTCACACAAGCATTTTATGAGGTTAAGGATCTGTATTCCCTGAAGCAGGGCCCTGTGATTTTTCGGTGGGCTAGGTGTACTGTGGTCACTTTGCCCAGCAATGAATATCCAGTGGAGTAGATTTTTCTCATACTAATTAAATGATGTGAAGTTACTCATTACAAGTTGTATTTCAGGGTATATACTGTATTTCAGGGTATAATGATACTGATACCAGGCAATTCAGAACATGGAAGATGACACCACTGTGAAACAATTTGACTTTGTTCATTCTCTCTGTGCAAAAGTTGCTTCCATAAGCCATTAGGGAATTTGTTTTCAAACAGATGTCATATTCAGCAGTGTTTTTCTGGTGGCTGAGTTCCCTTGGGTTAGTATTTTTTTAATGAAAAGTGTGCTGGTATTTCTGTTACATGTCTCTAGCCTAAAGTATGGTTTGAAGCAAGTACTTACTCATTTAGCTGTTAAAGTCGATAAGATTCACAATTCATGAGCTGTGAATTAATAAACAAACTGAATTAATGAACTTACACAAATTCATAGACTTGCATTAAATTAACTAATGTGCAGACTGTAAGAGGTGACAGCATATGGGGCCTGAGAGAGCATGGAAACACTGTGCCACTGAACTAACTTAACCCTGCTATCAGACACTGACTAACAGAAATCCAGCATATTCGATCCAGCAGACCAGTGCCATCATTGAATCCATACGAATTTTCCTTGGCACAGGGCACAGTTCTCCTCGGTGAGGCAAACTTGCTCAAGGCTACACAGCCAGCATTCACGTGGAAGTTTTTTGCTGCCATGACAGCACAGCCAACAGAGTTTGAAGCTTGCATTCTGACAACATGGTGAGTTGCAAACCATAAAATATTCTTGGCTGATGAAAAGAGTAGTATGTAGCTAGGGTACCTGATGATTATTGAACTATTAAAGCAGTGAGGGATTTTTCTCTTCACATCCTCCCTCCCTTATAAAACATGCCCATTAGGGTTATTTCTTCCCATTGTCACCAGCTTTATAAAGCTACCCTGCTTCATTCTGTCAGCATACTAAAACTTCAGCTCACTGGAGACAATGCTGTTGCACCAAAGAGAATTAGGAAACTAATTGTCTTTTGCAGTAGTGGCACATGAGAGGACAAATGGCCACAACAAAATCACGACATAGCCTCCTGCGACTCATAATTAACTTTTCCTTGGAATGAGAGGAACATGCTGTCCTGTTTTCAAAAATAACAGTGTGCTTGGTTGTGAGCCAGAGTCAGTGATAAATACATTTCTGATTACAGTCAGCAACTTAATTTACAAGCATCTGATTAGAAGAAAAAAAAAAAAACCACACCAAAAAACAACCTTTCAGAAAATATAGTGATATAAACAAGACAACTGTGATCTAGTGCACTAAGCACAAGGCTGGAGTTGTAAGACTTGGTGTTCCCACTGCTGCCACTAATCTGCTGTCTGACCATGAGCAAGATATTGGATGTCTCTGTCTCAGTTTCTTTGAGTTGGTAATTAGCTATCTGTGGGCACACCTTAGAGATGAAGGCTTCAACTGTGGTCTATGGGTAAAACTTTCTGTTTATACAGAAGAAGGGTCCAGAATTTTGAGCATAGGTTTCCACTTTCAACAGTTGAAAGTCCTTAACTGCATTATACCTTGTCTGCAGGTATTTCTACTGGGGAATTTTAGCAGAATTATATGCCCACATGATATGATTAAGGCCACAGGAGTAGAGATAAACCTGCTTTATGCAGAATAAGACCCATGCTGTACATGGCCCACTCACAGGCTTTGCCACAAACTATACTGGTCTTTTAAAAGTCTGCATTTGTTCCAAGCCAGCATATTACAGCTGTATCAGATGAGCCAGATCAGAAAAATGGATATCATTTGTCTTCCAAGTTAATGATCAGACATTTATATTTAAAGATAATATACTGCTCTGTGCCCCAAATGAGCAGCAATATGTGATTGAACAGAGAGTATGCAATTACGTGCTGGTGTTCAGTAGGCAGAGAAGAGTCCTGAGTGATTCCAGTGATAAATGTCTCATTGTATTAAAAAAATACACTGAGCTGTAACATCAAAGTTAACTGCTAACCCTCTAAAACTTTCTGCTTCTGGAAAGGAAATAAACATTTGCCATTGCTGCCTGTGAACGACCATACAGCCTTTTCACTAATAACTGTAGTGGGGTGAGCCTTTCAGCATGCCATTATTTCAGTTGCCAAACTTTATCATCTAGTCTTCAATTGTCTATACAATTGTCAAATTTAAAACATTTGCCCAATATTATTCAATCTTTAGCCTCAGCTTGGAAAGTTTAGACAAAACTTCTGCTGTTTGTGAGAGTATGCTTAGAGTAAAAGGTTATTTCGATTAAATTTACTTATTAATAGCTACATTTCTGATGTCTATTGCCTGTATTACTTCCTTGAGTCAGTACTGGGATTTATAATAAGTCAAAGTCTAAATCCAACCCACTTTTGTGGTCCCCTGGAAGTTACAGCAAAACACTTTTTTTAGGTACTCCTTACACAGCTGATAAGGGAAAATTAAAAATAAAGCTCATGGTTTGCTTTATAATTATTTGCTGGAACAGTTTTTTGTGAGCAATGAAAGATTTTTTAAAATGTTTTGGGTACTAAAGAGACAAGGAGAGAGAGAAAAAAAGCCACACTTCACTTTCATATGTGCATAAATTAAGATCATAAAGCAAAAAAATTCAAAGGATCTGACTTTCAAGCTTTCAGATGCATTATCCCATCTGGCTTACATTTTGCCCAGAGAAAGAGATTCTGCTCTCTGGGGACAGGGAGAGAACAACACTCAGGAAGCATGTTCAGCAGAGTCTAACCAGCCTTTGACCTGTGAAGCTGTGCTTCTACGCTGATCCGTGGTGACAGTACAAAAGAGTGCGTAGGAAGCGAGAGGAGGCGTATGGTCTGTGGATCCATGCCAGAGCCATTCCACTGGCAAAATCCCCTCCTGGGGAAGGGAAGCTGTTGCAGAAGCTCCTGCATGCTGGAGCCTGCAGCTGTGTGCATGGAGTGCTTATGCTAATTTTGCCCAACCTGGGAAAAGATCGGGGGTGGCTTCATCACCGACACAGAATAACTCTGCTGAACACTCTCCTTTGTGCTCGGGGCAGTGATCAGAATTAAGCTCTGAGAACTGAATCTATTAATATGAGTGGAAAAATAATCAGTTTCTTTTCTACCACATGATCTGGAGATATCTGAGTTTTTCCACTGTGTTTTAAGGTCCTGTTGCCATAGTAGGCATGGAAGTTCTGAACAATGAGCTGCTGTTCAAGGAAGGGACTGAGAAGCTACAGAACAGTGGTTCAAAAAAGGACACAAAGGCAATTACAGAAGCTGCAGTGAAATGAAATAATTTTTCTTTTATCACAATGCTTG
Source organism: Drymodes brunneopygia (assembly GCA_013400955.1). NCBI lineage: Eukaryota > Metazoa > Chordata > Aves > Passeriformes > Petroicidae > Drymodes > Drymodes brunneopygia. The sequence goes on from VZTZ01033097.1 coordinate 539,448, forward strand.
CCATTTCTGTTTTGACACTGGTGGCACAAGAATAAATTCCAAGAAAAGAAATTTAATCTACATTCAAAGAAATGATTTAAAAAAAGACAGATCAAACCATATTCTCAGTACATGGTGACAGCATTCTCAAAAGCAAGGACTGCTTCATGTAAAAATAGTCATGGATTAGACCTACCTACCTCCTGAATTTTATCTTAAAACCTATATTCTTTAGAACTACTACAACTTACATTATTTTCATCTAAAAAGGAAAAAAAAATTCTGGTTTTTGTTTACATGATACTCAGTTCTTTTGGAAGTAATTAATGCACTTAACAGGATAGTGCATCTTTAGATACTGCTTTCTTTTTAATCTTCTGTTACATAGTTTTCTAGAGTTAATTTCTGCGCCTGGCAAATCAAGAGAAATTGCTATTCTGGGACCCTTTTACAGCTTGGAAAGACAAAGTTAACAAACTTATAACTTCCAAGTACTTACACAGGGAGCCCATTTGCCAAAGTATTACATAATGCTCCGTCTGACTGCAGTGATTCTTAACAACACATATTTTATAGACAGTAGTGCACTTCTAGGGCCCAGGCCAAAAGATAATTTTCATCCATTGCTCATTAAAATGTTAAATCTTTAATAGAAACAGGATGGGATCATTGCTATAAAACTATGTAAAAATGTACAGAGGTTTGATTCTGGACATATTCCATTTTGCATCACTGAAGGTAAATCTGTTTTGCAAATGCAGGAAGATGAAAATGCCTTTATGTTTCTGTCTACATCCTCCTTAGCTTACTGCTGCTGATAGAGAGGCTATTGCAAATGTTGGGATTTGTCATAGAAGAACAAAAACCTCCTGGATCTCTGGGGTGGGAACCACAGTAACAATTATCAGCTTCCAATCTGTGTTCTCTTGAATTGATGCGGTGACACATATTTGCATTTCTCTGACAGCAAATGATAGGGCATGCTAATAGCTATTTTAATAGCTTAACAATTATTTAAATTAAGGTTAACCCTAATTACATTTTCCATTTAATCCAGGCAGTGATTTCCCCACCTCCAGTGGGAGGAAGTACATGGTGAGGCTTACATGCAAAGAAGGGTCTCTGAAGTTTTCTCATGCCAGCTCCTGGTGGGAAGAGCTGGGGAAGGAAGTTCTGGCTCTTGAGTTCTTGCCTCTTTCCCTTGAAAGAAAGCAAGCTGTAGAACCAGAAAGCATCAGGATAGGAATAGTCCTGAAGCAATGACATTTAGCTTTGCAGACCCTCTTTGGCCTGAGAACCCACTGGATTATATCCACCTGACACATCCAGTAAAAACAACCCAGGGCCCAAACTCTGCCATAGCAACTGGATGCCAGGCAATTAGCAAGGCTGCAGGAGAGGGCACACCACTCTCTTTTTTCTCTGGAAAAAAGCAGAGGGCAACACCACAGGTGCAGAAGACACCTCAAGGAGCATTATCTCCTAAATTATATCAGGAAGCCAGCAAACCCAGAGAATCTCTCTTGCTGAGCACAGGTCTTGGGGATTTGTTCCTCAGACTCCCTTGCTTATTTTTGTTCAACAAAGAAGAAACAAAAGCATCTAAGTAACCCCAAATTATCCCTTCATCTCCCCAAAAATTAAGTGATTCCCTCACATTCAGCCCTTGTCCTCCTCTACTCTCCAATTAGTCTATTGCCATAGGATGGCTATGGAAACACTCACATAGTCTATCTCTATTATGTAAGTGAAGGGTTTATTTTAGAAACCTTGAGACAGTGAAATCAGAAGCACAGCCATTGTTCATTCTCACTGTTGACTGATTCAATTTAGCTTTAAATGTGTAATTAATTTTACTACTATGGGAAATTAATTATGTTTTTGTTATAATGATCAGTATTAACCTAATTAGTGACCATGAAAATTCCCAAGCAAAGCACTTAATTATATTAGAATTAGGATGGTAAATATTTTCCTAATGGAAAACTTCCAGTAAAACACTAATGTGCTTGAAGGCTACAAGCCCAAGAAACATGAAGCATTTGTAAAATGCCATCCATAATGAGATTCTGATTGCTAACTCTGCTACACAAGGCAATAGTGTTTGTAATATGATGTTAGAAACATACCCATACATCACAAGTAAGCTATGCAACACTTAAATTGATGCTTTTAAGATTCAGTTCACCAGATACAGCAGAAATCATTTAAAATAATCTCTTTCTCTAGGTCCCACACAGAAGTGGTGCCCTGTCCCTCTCCCCATGGTCAATGAAAACTGTTTTGGGGGCAGGAAAAAAAGTCCTTTCCTCAACTACTTGTCCTTTTTCCTGTTATAACCTTTATAACAATCTTTTTCCTGCTTATAACCCCAGCGTATCCACTTCCAGCCCTGCTCCTGCTCATTTCTCTGTTTTCCACTCTTCACATTTTCTCTAGGATTTTTATGCACAGCATTTTCATAACTCAGAAAGGAGCTCCTGCACCCTGGAAAACACAGGCAAGAGATGCAACTTAGGTGGGAAAGAATGCCACCACCAAATCACAAGGCAACTGTTCTTGCAAATAAAAGGACAATCTCTGAAGAAAGAGCATTATCTTCTGTCCTCCAGGAGACATACGGCCCTCCTAGCCTAAGCTGGAGCCTATTTTATGTCTGTTGTAAAGGATTTGCATTTCTGTGCTCACAGAAAACATCTCAAGTCCGTATTTTTTCAGTTAAACAAAATTTATGCTCTGCTGTGTTACCCCACACAGTTCTTGTAATTAAGGGGCGCCAAGTAACCAAAAGAATCATTTCAGTTCCTGTGGTATCATATAGTTGTTAATAACTCAATCTGACCCTCTTTTCATTTACTTTGTTACAAAAAGCTTTCTTTTACATACATAACTTGTTGCAAGCACTATCCCAGATTTAAGGCACTTTGTAACACAGGGAACATTTTGTCAATGTGATCCCCACAGGCCACCTAACATTGCAATTAAAGTATTTATTTGAGATAAAAGCTTTGTATTGAGTTAGAAATCGATCTTCCACCAGACCTGATAGTATTGTTTTATGTATTCATGTAGAGGTCTCTTTAGAATCCTCTTCCATTAGTGTGCTGGCCAGAGTGAGTGACTGAATCATTCCCATACATGCAGAAATAATACCTGGAAATATAATTCCCAGCTTTTGTGGGGCTAAGGGTGAAAGGGGCAGGCACCAATTCTCTTGTCACCTCCCAGCCCTTGGTTAAACAATTTTTCTCAGTTACCAGCTGTATACAAACAGTGCCAGGAATTTATCAGGTTGGTATTATACCCTATCAATTATGCATTGCTTACAAGCACAATACAGTTCATGAAGTCTAAAACACAAACCGGAAAAATAGAGAATGTGTTCCTCCAGAGCTGCATCGTACCATTCATGCACAAGATAACAGATTTTCCAGTGAATTCCTCTCTTTCCTTGCAACTTTTTCCCTTTTGATCTTATCCTACATTTTCTAATCTGAATTACGTGTTAAAAACACAGGAACAATTAATCCACTAAAGAATCAGTGGAAGTAAGATCCTGAGGAGATGCTGGCTTCAGTAAACTGATGGATTACCCTATAAAAGAATTTCTGAGGGAGATTTTTAATTTCCTATTTCTCTGCATCTACATTGTCTGTGTTATATATGCATTTGTGCCTGAGCTCCCATCACCAGGGAAGCCAACACAGCTGCTTCACCCAGTGTTATTGAAGGTATGCACACATATATAAATATATGAGTATATATATGTGTGTGTGTGTGTGTGTGTATTCATTATCAGATGGCTGCTTTCCAGCATAGGCCATGGACTGTCTTTTGCTCTGCTGGCATCAGTTCTTTGTGACAACGTATCATGGATGGGAACATTAATGATAGAATTGTCCCAGGCTTACCAGATCTCTAGGAAATGCTCTACAGAGAGAAAGAAATAAACAAACCTTAAAATAATATTCCAATATTGATTTTGGGGGATGTCCTAAAAATCTGTATTAGTGTTCAATATCCCAATTCACCCTGAAAAAGATACCTTTTTCTGGAGATTTGTATTGCACTAATCTCTACATACATGGAGTTTGTTTCAGATATCTTTAGGTACTAATGGTTGAAATACCTGCTCTGGAAATGAATTTACCCTGACACAGAAAGTCTGCCTTGGTTTGTTTCAAACATGCAGAACACAAAAAGCTGCAGGCAATTCATTCATGCAATAAATATGTTTGCTATCCTGGTGGCTTTTTTAAAATCAGCAGGTTAGGTCCTTAATCATTTAAAAAACTGATTATGATGATGAGAAATACAGCAAAAGCAACTTTTTTTGATTGATGGAGTTTTATTAATGTTTTATTGTTATATGTTTAAGTTTAAGTTTGAAGCTACTGTCCTGAAATGTTATAAGTACGATGTATGACTGAATTAAAATTTCATTTTAGGTAGTGCCAATCCCCAAAACCTCAGCCTGTCTCCTTCAATCACACTCTACACGTTCAACCATCCATTTGGCACCAGCACAGCATTTGTATCAAGTCTCATGCACAGGTCTAAAAAAAAAAATCCTCTAAACTCCCATAAGAAAATGGGTTTTAGGTTTGTGGCACTACTTACACAATTGGTTGAGACTGCACTGAAGATATTAACAATAAACTCATTATTACACCTAGAAAAAGTAACTATATAACATCAATTTTGGTATTATTTATCATTATGAAATGCTTCTCACTTCATTTTTCACAGCCACAGAAAAACCTTAACATCCAGTCTTTGATTACTTTAACTCAACTTGTATGTCCAAAAAGGGATGAACACCACTGCAATAATTAAAGCACAACAGAAAATGGGAGGGCTGAAGACTGAGCAAAACCAACCCAAAACATGACTGATGTGGGACCTGATCTGTCACCTTTGGTCAAGCAACTTTTCCAGAAGGAAACAAGATTAAAACAATGAATGTAGTATGGCCTCAAGAGAGTCTGTCCTTCTCTGGACATCAGTGGATCTACTCTGATGTACTAAAATAGACCTCAGCTTGCTACTGAGCTCAGTTTAACATGAATATGCAAAGGGAGCCTTCTGTTACCCTGCTAGCAGAGAGGGAATGAATGGAGACATGCACAGGATACAGGCAGGATATTTTTGGGCCCCATCAGAGCTCCACTTGTTTTCCTTTCCAAGGCCATTTGTAATGAGAGTAACTTAAAACATCTCTAAATTATTCAGAGAGACGAGGCCTTCATGCAGCTGACAAACAACCAGGGAGCATTAAGTTTACCTTTGGAGGCTTTCCATAGCTCTCCAGTGGGGTGTCTGGCAGGGCTGGATCACCAGGACCTGCTGCTCTTCTTGTGCAGCCCCTGGGCCAGTTCAGAGAGGAGGCTGAGTGCTTTCCTGCATAGAAAGAATTTCAAAATTAGTTTTGTACAGCACAAAGTAAAGCACAATGAAGTTTCATATTACTGTAAGAAAAGTAGTACTTGCCAATGCCAAGGAAAGGCAACAAGTTGAAGATGGTTTTGGATGTTTTTGTTCTTTCCTCCAGGTAGAAAGAGCAGCTTTTAAAATCCATTCCAATGTTATTTGGAACAAACCCAAGGAAATATAATGGTATATATAAATTCACCTTTGAGTCAGCATCTCGTGTTTCAGCACTTCTAGTCACAGCATCTTTCAGAGCAGTACATCATCCATATGCTTCATGCACATCATTTACCTTCTCAGTAAATCAGAAGATGGATGCTAAAATCCACAAAGCAATCTTAAAAATTCCCCTATATTTTTTAGCAGGTTTTATTGATACTGATGGTAGAGCATATTTGGCAATGGGAGATGGCAACTTCTCCTTTATAATTCAGACAATCAAGCAACTGGAAATAAGAGGTTATCACACAATGAAATTTTACAGCAGTTAATAGCAATATTCCAAACTAATGTTGAAAAAATATATGCATATACAATAAAGGAGAAAAAACTCCTTTTCACTATAATTTGTATGAAGTATGGGAGAGGTATAAAAGCATCACATGGGTCCCAGTCTCACAGGAACCTCAAAATAATGCCTTTGTTTTAAGGAAAATGGGTGGGGTTGGGTAGGTTTTTTGTTTGGTTGGGGATTTTTGCCACTGAGAAATAATCTCAGAGTCAAGCTTCCAATAAAGCAGATTTACTTAGCTGAAGGAAAACAGCCAGGAATCATTATCAATGTACACAGTAACTGCTGTCTTTGTAGGCTTTTTTATCGACCTCATCCTTTGAACTTTTCTTTAGATAAATTCTTCAGATTAAAGGAGAACAGGTGACACAGTTTGCTAAATGTCATACGGTGCATGATCCGGCTTCTTTACTTCTGTACACTCAAATAGCAAATTCTTATGGTTTTTAGGCCTGCTGCTGCCATTTTACCTGTGTGGACTATGATCCACACGTATCAATAATGGTTAATAATTGTTATTTCTTCTCTTCAGGACCCCACAAATCAAGTGATGAAATTCAGTCCTGAACCAACCTCACATCCCACTAGTGTGATGATCCCTCTCTCTTGCAATAAGAGCATGGTTAGCAGAGCAAAATTAAGAGAGCACAGAGACATGTACATCTAGAGCTTGATAAGAATGTTTTGCTGTGTAATTCTGTCTGCTTGGTTGGGGTTTTGTTACAAAATTGCAGTGGGCATCACCAGCTGACTTCAAGTGTGTTAATCATGCCACCACTCCCTCTGATTTTTAACTAGATTTGCATATCCACTGCCCTCCCAGACCTTCAGAATCACAGCTTTAATACCATAAACATATTTTCCCAACAATATCCTTATTAAAAAATCATCTGCTTCATACTCACAGCCTGTCCTTCCCACTATCTGCATCTAAGCAGCCTGGTATAAACCTGACCATTTCTGTTCATATTTTATGGATAGCAAATTTTCAAACCTTCCAGAGGTCAAGAAGGAAAGAGAATTTGCTTTGTTTCTAAACAATCCCTCTGATGATGGTCATAAATATTAATAACAGGTGAAGAGCTATACCTGTTCTTGTTGAGGGTTCTGAATGTAATTGGATTTCTTCCTTCCATTAGGCTGGGGAGCAAATTAACCCCATAATTCATCTGGTGAATAGGAACTTCAGGAACACTGTGAGTTTGGTGCTTGTGACTGAGCTAAAGGGATGCCAGCTTTGAAATGTTTATTCTTGTCCAGTCCAGTCTTCTTTATTTGACTTTGAGCTTCTACATTAAGCAAATATGTTTTTCAAGGTGCATTTTATAAATTAAAAAAGTAAATGAGTGTGAGGTATGTGATATAAATCAATTTGTCTTGCATCTTGAAATGTAGCTGTGGGTCTCAGTAGTTGAATAAGGCAGTGTCTTCATCATGTCATTCCTTCAAGTTCAAGTTCAAGCAGGGCATAAATTAGCAATGATTCCAACCTCCTGGCCTGGTTGTATTAAAAAGCTACTAAAAAAGTAGTAATAGCAGTAATTACTCAAAGATCCTAACCTTATGCATTTATTAAGCTATGTAATACTGGAATATTTTCTCACAGCAGTGGAATTTAATCATTTAGAAGAACAAAGCAACTGCTTAGCACAGGAGGCAAACACTATCCGGACAGTTTAGGACAGGAATCAAAGAACATAATTTCCAAATAAATGTTCACCCAGAAATCTCGGAGGCAGAAGGTGTCTTCAGGAATAGCACCTGGTCTTTACACCACAGTCCTGAGCAGCAAATTGTTCTGCAGGCTTTAGGAGGAAGCAAAGGAGTCTCGAGCTGAGCTGTGAGTTGCAGAGTGGAAGGTGCCATCAATACCTTTGCATTAAGGGCTGTGGTTTCCTCCTTTCCAATTCATATTTGTAAGCACATGATTTCCCTTCTTTAAAATTTTGGTTGACATTCTACTTCCATACATTACAAATATTTTGTGTTTGGGCATAGAAATAACAGTAGTTAACTGTAGCATTTGTCTTCCAATGTCAAATGTCTTCCAGAGGACTTAATATAAATTTACTGGGTTGTTTTGCTATCACTTTTGAATATCTGCTCTCTGAAGAAGTAAAAGAACATCAAGAAATTTGATTTCCAAGTGTAACCTCTGAGGGGACCTATTGACATTGGCATTTCTTGTATAGTTTGGGTTTGCAGCACAGACATGTTAAACTCTTTTCTTCAGATGGATGCTGGAGTGAGAGTGTACATCCTCTCCAGCTGCTCCAGGAGCCCTATTGCTCTTCCCTCACAGTGTCTGCCCACCCAAGCTTGAGAGCTGGTCAGTTTTACCATGGTGGTTCTCAAACATGAAATTTGAATCCTCACCTTAACATTGATTTCATGGCAAAACAAGAAAAAGAGATTTACCAGTTCTGTGGGACTCTTCCTGGATGTTTTGCCTCAGACCCCCAAACCTGTGAGGTGCTACAGCAACTTCTCCCCTACACCCTGGCTAGTGGCTACACACAGCCAAAGATACTGCTCTCTTTTTAGTCAGCACTAACATTTCATAGGACAGCAATTTCTTAGCGGGACAACTTCGTGCATTTTTATTCACAGAAAATCTCCAAAACCCCAGAATAGATAGCAGGACTTGGAGAGGAGCATGAGTAATTCAGTGGGTTGTGTTTAGTAAGTGAACAATGATATCCTTGCTGAGAGAAACATGTTTCCTATGTTTGCTCCTCAGCTGACAGCAAACTGCCTGTAATTATTGTTATTGTACCATTGGAGAGCAGGGGGACAGGAAGCAGTAGAGATGACAAGATTAACTAAGTGGATTTCTAGTGGTCACACAAACAAACTCTGAAGGCAAAGAGCTGTTCAGACAGACGTGGTGACTGAAAACCAGGCTTCAGCCCTCCCACTAGTCCTGGCTTCCAAGATCACAAGTGTTGGCCTGAGCTCTGCTCTGTGCCACATATTAAGCCACAATGATGCTTGACTGGATCCCACACTGGGTATGATACGTTGCTGGGCAACTGAAATTCATTTAGCAAAATTTAATTTCCTTTATATTACTCTTAGTCTGTAAAATACAGGGCTGAAAAACAAATTTGAACACTGTGCTACCAGGAAACGATTTGATTTCTGTTAAACTTTGGTTTGCAGTGAGCATAAAAACAAAAAGAAGAAAGAAAGGAGGGAGGGAGGTGCAATATAGACCAACATTTTGACCTAGCTTTAAGTTACAGTGAAGCAATAGAATGTCACAGTATGCTAATTATTTAATCAACCCACATCTTCTCTGCTGTTCATGTATTATTCTGACTACCAATCGAACACCATCTGCCCTCACAGAAAAATGTTCCTGCAACATAAAGAATATTTAGCTGGCAAGAAACTCTCACCATGTTCACACTAGAAAGTCTTGAAGGAAACTGAGAAAGCTTGAGGAACTTTGGGTACTCAAAAAAATCTCCTGCTCTCTCTTGGCCTTCTTCTGAAGAAATGGATAATTTCCATTTGAATTTCAAATATCAAAATAGTTTCATTAATGGATTGGAAGCCAAATGTTGGAATCCAGCATTCCTTTTAATGTAAAATTTCTGACACTTGGAGAAGCGTGGGAAGCAACAGCAAGGAGAGGGAGAGGAAAAGAGAAGGAGGGGAGGCAGCTCTGGCTCTTCTCATCCTCTCTGCTCCCACAGTGTTTCCCTCTGGGCTCTCCTGCCTGGCCACCAGGCTGGCCCTGGATGGACTCAGGCTGGAACCCAGTGCTCTCCTCCCCATTCCCCTTCAGGAACCCTTTGGGTAACCTGCCTCTTAACCCCAGGAAAAGGATCCTCTCACTTCATTAATTCTCACCCCTTACCTGGACAGCAAATCCTATCAGGGTATGCATTCCATAAGGTAAAGAGATATTTCCTGTCTCAAACAGGGAAACAACAGGCTTTGTCCATGAGATCCTGGTAAAATACTCTAGGGAGAGGATTTTGGAAAGGTTGTTTAGTAAGTGTGGATTCCAAGGGGATGTTTACCTTGAACAGAAAAAATTAAGTGTGAAACCCTGCAAAGTGCATTGAATAACATAGAATCTATGCCAAAGAAGCACAGTATTACTTACATTTTAATTTTTAACTACTAAAATAGATACACAATCACGACATTTCATCCTAAATTGTTCCAGTTGGAAGTGCAGCCCAGTTGGCTTCTTCATTCTTTTCCAGTCAAGCACTGCCTATTAAGGAATCACAAATAACCAGGTACAAGGATTTCATTAGCTGTGACAAATACCAAGCACAGAGGCAGCCAAAATGTCTTTGGGTGCTGTTTAGATGCAGTTTTCGGAAACAGTCCTACCATCTTTAGTTAATCGATTAGGAGGCTGATGTTGAGTCACTCCCTCATGCCCTTCTGTCTCACAGCCTGGCATGGAGCACCTAAATCCACACCTCACCTGCCAGAACAGCCAACAGCTTCAGAGCAATGTTCCCTGTTCCCATAAAGAGCCATTGAAAAGGCATGGACAGATCCACCAACCAGAATAAATAAAAACGGGCCCCGACGTCTCTGTTGTCCTTACCCTGAATTCCTTGGAGCTGGCCCAAGGATTTCCAGTGGGACTGGAATTTGGCCCAGTGTGCCACACTGCCATAAAACACAACTGTCTATTGGTTAAACAATGCCAAGCATGTCTCAGCCAGATGCCTGTTTGCTGACTACACAGAGAGAAAAGGAGCTCTCAGATGCTACTGCTTGGCTTTGCAGGATGTAGGACATTAATTATGAACAAATGAAATGATCACAAAACAGAGATGAGCCACATAACTTGGTTTGGCTGCAATTCCTGCTGCACGAAAGAAAATAACTGCTCAGGGCTTGGTGAACATTCAGTCTGCATTAAAAAATAAATTATTTTGTTATCTATTTGCTTAAGATAGTTTTTCCCTTTCTTCTGCTATAAGGGATAATGGACCATAAAATTGGCTAAATTATTGTCCATTTAGCACAAACGCTTTCTGCAGTAAAGGAAGAATACTGGTTCATTTTTCCAAGAAAACACTGTTGTGCTAAAAATGTCTTTTCTTTCCTAGAAACAGAGAAGTCCAGCAACATGAGATGACATCCACTGGGAAAGCACTGCTGAGGGAATTGTGGCAAGGTGGTGGGTCAGTGGCTGCCTTAAAGCCTGGCCTTCCCTGGGACTGCTCCCACCTGCCTCAATCCCTGCAGGTGCCCTTTGACCATGCACAGAGCAAACCCAGCTCTGCCAGGCTGGGCTGCACCTGGGTCCCTCCCTCCCTCTCTCCCTCCCCATGGGGAGAGCAGCAGGATGGGGAGCTGAGCTGGGCTGGGGCAGAGGAGGCAGAGCCTGCTGGTGCCCTCAGGCCTTGACCACACTCCCATTTCAAGACACAAACAGCCCCCTGTGCCATTTGTCCCACCCCCTAGCACTGATGTGCAGTTTTTCTTCCTGCAGCGATGGCAGCAGCACTTTTGCTTCTGTTTATGCCAAGAAGGCAGCAAAGCTCACACAAACACCACCTCCTTGAGCAATCAGTTCCTGTGCTGTCATACCATCTCCATTTAAGTGTTTCTCCTAATTTTGAACCTTAATTTTCCCTGGTTTTTACCCTATTCACCATACAGGGCAGATGTTCCTGCTCTCTGGACAAAATTTTGTGCATTTGAGGACCAAAACATTTCACCTCTCAGTCTCTTTTGTATTCCAGTGTTTCCTGGACTAATTTGCCCATAACTTCTCTGAATGCAGTGTCCCAGATTAGATTGATACTCCAGTATCTGATGTTTTTGAATACACTCCTATAAAGGTAAAGAACTCTAACATATATTTGTTTTTATCAATATCCTTAGAGTGCAGACTCCTGCTTAACAAGTGATAATACCACCTTGTGTTTTTGCACTTCTTTTTGTTAATAAAATTTGGGTAATAAAATTTGTTTATTCCAGCCCAAGACCATGATCTTGATCTTGTCCTAGCTGATTTTTTTGTTTTGTTTTGTTTTTCTTTCACGGGCCATTTTTCCTATTTGTTGATAACATCTTGCATTCAAACCCTGCCCTTTACAGCTCCTGAAGCTTCTTATCATTTGCAGATGTGATAAGCACAGGCCTTTGCCCAGCAGTGGCTATTAACAAAGCCATTAAAAGACCTGCTCCAGAGCAGACAATGATGGAAAGCTTGTGATGTAATGTCTGCTGCCACTGCTGCCTTCCAGAGATGCTTCTCATCCAGCTGGGCGTCAGCTCAGGCCCCTCCCCAGGCCTTTCAGGGTTTTCCTAGCTTGCTTAACCAGGATGTTGTGCCACACTGCCAGAGCCTTGAAAATCGAGATTAAGAGCATCTAGAGCTTCTACTCTGGCCCCTCTTTTCTGGAACAAAATGAGCTTGATATGATGAAGTTTGTTTTTTTTTCCCCCTTGTTATTTTTAGATCAGTCAGTTCTCCTTTAAGTGCTGCCAGACTGTTTTGGGAATTCATCCTAAAAGTTTTGAGCTGTTGCAAAGGCTTTAAAATTCCCTAAGTTTGTTCTACTCCCCACAGATGCTCCTCTTCAAAACAGGCACTGTCCTAGCTTTTCCTCAGTCCGCTGGTATCCTGCCTGTCCACAACTGCTAACAGAAATCCTGCATCACATCTCTGTGTATCATTCAGACGTGCAGTCCACCAGGCCTACTTAATCTTAAAATATTCTGCTTAAGTCTCCACTTACACTTTCCCTGCCCTAAGCTCATCTTATCCCTTTGCCACCAGCATTAACTCCATGAGTGTCTGTTCCCTGTAGCTCTCTTTCAGTGAGCACAAACACAGAATAAGCATCAAACACCCAATTCCTGAGAGTCAACTGTACATAGCACTTATTTTCCACGAGAAACAGGTCAATTTTTCCTGGTCTTCCTACAACTAATGGGATAATGATTTTTTTTTTATTGTATCAGGTAGCCTTTAGTCATTGCAGGGGATGAAATATGACCTCCAGAAGACCTTCTGAAAACCTTCATGAGAGCTGGTTTCAAGGGATGCTGTTTCTAGACTGCCTCAGCTCAAGAAAGCAGAATATGGAGATGGACAGAACAAGGGATGAGCAAAACAATCCTGTGAAGCTCAGATGCTGCTGAGCATCTCCCTCTCATCAAAGGCATGCCAGAAGTCAGAGAAGAAGGTTCTCAGTGAAGCCACTCCCCTGCTGCCAAGACACTGAAGACAAGAAAAATCTCTGGGGTACATAGTCTGAGCCACAAGAAAATATGAAAGGAAGAGTTTGTTTTAAAGACAGTAGTAGAAGGGGAAGAAAAAAAGCAAACCCATGCCCCCCCTTTCTTGAACTTTCCTTAATGACAGTGAGATGCTTCTTTCCCAGCAAAAGTTAACTGCTACTCCTGCCACGCCTGATGTCAGCTGTAGGAACAGATGGCTCAATGGTTCATTTCAAACTGTTCATTCAGCCAAACAGCACAAATTGCATTAATTGCCTCACAGTACGAGCAGGGAATGGAGCGCTCTGCATGTCCTCGCTGGGAATCAGTGGAACTCCTCACCAGCATTCCCATTTGACAGGTCAGCTGGGAACTTATCTGCATACTGGGAAAGGTGGAATAGAGGGAGCACAGCACAAGAAAATGCCTGAGTTACTCTGCAGGTAACAGAAGATGCCCAAAGGCTGATACAGCCTTCGACTTGGCTTTGGAATGGGTTCCTCAGCACAGTGCCACTTGCTCAACATGAGAATGTCACACAGGAACACATCTGCTGCCCAGCCCCAGGGAGCAGGAGCAACCAGACTCAGTTACTGACCTTCTTCCTGTCCTCGCTGAGAGCAGGAACACCTTAAGTGCACTGGAGGCACTTCTACAGTGCCCCTCCCCCGCTTTGTCCCTTCCTGCATCAAAGGTGGCTTGCACGCCCTTGGAGGTCTTGGTAGGTCACCTCAGAGAAACTGAGTGTCCCAGAGCCTCCAGCCAGAGCACCTGGGGAGGGAAACTCGACAGGAAACTCTCTACACCTGCCTTCAGGGAGCTCCTGTGTCCAAGAACTAGAAAACCACACATAGCCAAAGAGTTTGAAACAAGCTATCCCAAATATATATTTCATTTGTTTGTGTATATCTTTTGGTTGTTTGTTTCTGTAAGATAGGAGCCTTGTATCTGTTTAATTTACTACTACATGTGTGCTCAAGCATCTGAAAAGTTCATACAGAAGGTGAGTCTAGGCAAAAAGCTCTCCTTTAGGTTCAACTGCTCTAAACTTTGCCCAATAAATGATTTATTAGATGCTCCATAACCTGCTGAAAAGTCCTGGCCCTTTGCTCACCACTTGCAAGTGAAATGTGTTGTTAACATTTTGCCTGCTGAAGATACTACTTTTTTTTTTTGACCAAGGGAAAAAAATTGAAAAATTACCATATGAAACCAGACATTTAAGGATACAGGTTCCCAGCAAATATGATCACTGATGCTTCTCTCTGTTGCCCAATGAATATATTTTAGTTCCAAAATTTTAGTAAAATACAATACCATGAAAAGACTGACCTTACTCTCCAAGAGGTTGTTGAGGTTCCTGCTACAAAACATCCAGGCGAATCCTGCTGCTCTTTCCTTTTCTCTGCTTTAGAAGGGCAAAAGCACTGTTGTTTCACCACCATAGGCAAAACATCTGTACCATACTTATGTGCACTGCTGAACTCTACTTGAATCCCTCCTCCAAAAAAAAAAAAAAATCATGGAAAGACTAGGGGGAAATTAAAAATAAAAAGCAACACGTGTGCAAATCCAGATCTGCAGTGACCTATTGTGGTGTAACCCTCCCTAAATTGGCAACAGGTCTGTTTACTGTAAATGGGTGACACCTGAAGGGCAGCTCTTGCTCTTCCTCTCTTGCTTGATGGAGACTCTGCCCCTTCCCTCACTGCTTGTTCTGTGCTGGCCTCAGACCTCGCAGGTTTATAGAGGAGAGAGGCTCTTCACTGTTTTCCTCCCTTAGGCAGAAGTCAGCAGAAGGGAAAAGATACCTAATTGCATCTGACTGATGGAGAAAAGGACGTACTTTATAACATTAATTTCCTTCCCTCTTGCAAAGCTTTGGGGGAAAACCCCCTGGATCTGTGTTTGTTTCACGTTCTGTCTGTTCTGTACCTCTGAAAGAAGTGCAGCAAAATTCCTCGAGGAATTTTCTCCCAGGAGGAAGCTTTGCACTTGGTGCTGAGCACCTTTCTGCTTCAGCCACTCTGTCTGGGTGGTGCTGACAGCTCCTTGTGCACTGCCAGAAACACCCTGTCCCTTGTGCCTGCAGAACTGCCCCAGGACCTCTCCACTCTGTGAGACTCCTCCCAGTAGCAGACTTGCCCTGCTGTTTTCCCTACCAAAAATACCTCCTGTGGGGCATTTAGGTGCTCAGATTTGGAGCACCATCATTTGGTCTTCATTCTCTGGAAACAGGACCTTACTGGGATTCTGATTTCTGCCTCAGTTCTTCTCCTCCCTGTGGATGAGATGTGCCCACGGGCTAATTCCACCAAACATTCCCAGGGCTGCAGTTCAGCTGAGCTGTTTCACAAAGCCTGTAAGCACTTCAAGAGCTTCTGCACCTCCATCTCTGAATGATCTCTCCCTCCTTTGGACTCAAGCAAGCAGCTTCTGAAGTTACTGGAGAACTTCCAGCTTGTAGCAGGAATTAATTCAGACACTAATTTATTCCTCTGGGGCTCTTTCCTGGGTTAGCTGCATTTTACCAGCATTTAACTGCATTCCACCCAACTCCACTGACAATACCCATGTGGGAGAAAGGGAGGGAGAAATGAAGCACAAAGCTGCCTGAGGGACCTGGAATGACAGAAGAGGTGATGGAAATTACCACTGGCTCTTCCCCTGCTCTGGGAGAGGGCAACAGAGCAGAAGTAAGCCAAGCTACAGACCTGAACCTCAAATGTAATTTTATTTAGTTAATCTAAACATGTCCTTTAATTTAACAGGGAAAGGCTGAGACCATGCTTAGGAGCAGGTAATTTTAATGTTTAAGTCATAGTGCTGTGTTCAGTGATGTCTAAGGAACATGAGCTGTCAGAAAATCTGGCTTATTCTCCAGTTACTAAACACTGGCTGCACGAGAGGAACCCACAAGGCTTCTTTTCACAAAGACACCTCCTGACTGATCTTCCATTTCTTGATGCTCCAGTGGGCTTTTCTGGACAGGTCTTCCCTGTTGAGCCCAGCTTCAAACAGCTGCAAGGCCAGGTATGTTCCTCTCCTCTCTGACTCTTCCCCAGGCTAAAGGAGCATTAATTCTGTGATAATGCTAATGAATGGGGCCAGACCAACACACAGAATAATGCTGGAGAGGGAAATGTGATAGTTCACACTACAGAGATGGTCAGCAGCGAACGTGGCATAGAGTAACTTAGAGGTTTTTGTTGCAATGAGCTGCTATGATCCTTCCAGCCTCACCAAACAATTTAGAAGGCCCCTGTCCTAGTTTAGGGCAAATTTAGGAGGAAACCTCTGAGGGGGGTCTCCTCTAGGAAAGCTAATTCCAGCCNCCGCTTCACTCTCTCTGTCTCTCTGGGCCTAACTTTAAAGCTATAGAACTTAATATTTGGCATAAGCAAGACAGACGATTGGGGATACAAGGATCATATAGTCAACCCAGGACACCCCCCTTATCAAGGAATTTCTTAAAAACCTTGTAAAAATACAAATAAATTATATTAACTGGTTCCCATTTATCCATGTCATATCTAGGCTCATGACTTGGTACAAAACCGATTCTGCTTTTCCTACTTTGATTTAAAAATATGCATCATTAAAGCTAAAAATTAATTGTTTACTAACAATGAAGGCTTTTGACACCTGACACCCAGAGCAAGTAATTAAAATGGAGATTTCTGCTTCTTTATTAGTAATAACAAGGTACTGGTAATGGTTTTTCAGTTATGGTCCCAGCTACCAAGTCCCCCTTTTGTAAGAGTGTAAAGGAGCAGCTAATGAGACCTTACAGCATCCTGATAAAACTGTTTTAGCAATTCTGGCAACATCTCTTTAGATTTATGCCACTGTCAGTGGTAAGGGCGTGACCCTGGAAATGTAATGTCATATACAGCATGTAAGACTTCAGTGTGATTTTCCTGTTTTGTCTGAAAGAACAAGGCCAAATTCCTTTTAGTTGCAGCTACATAATTATATTGTCAACTGCTCCATGTTTACCCTCCTGCTTTTGTCCTGTGTATTTTTTCTGCACCTTACCTTGATCTCTCTCATGTTGTTTACTGAAATTCCTGCACCTCTCTCACATAATCAAATATTTATTCCTTAAGTACCACTCAACGTTATGGACATTCCACCATTTCCATTTCAGGTCACCAATTACCATTACCAGCTCACACTTGTCAGCTCTTTATCCATCCCAGAGCTGGTGGTCTCACTCTAACTCCCAGCCCACCTGATAAAATAAGTAACCCTCCAGCACCACTGAAGCTAATGGTTAATTAAAATACAACCCTGGGCTATTTAATTACCCTTTACTGTCAAGCTCAGCACAGATGATATTTAAAGCCACAAGGACTGAACTGTCTTGGATCCAGTGTGGGCAAAAGCACCCTGTTGGCCAGGATGAGCTCTGGCTACAGGAATACACGTGTATCTCAAACCCTGTGTGGTGTTTTCCAGTCAGACTTCTGGCTGCAGCCTGGCCCAGCTCAGCACAGCAGCACCACCTTCACCTTCCTTATAGGATTAAGGGTCACCTGGCATCTGTGGAGGGGAAGATGAAGGCTCTCACCCCAGTGACCTCCCCCAGGGCACCTGCTCCCTTCCCAGGGCAGAACTTGTGAGAGTTCTGACTGGACCTCTGTGGTGAAGGGAGGAACCCTTTCTGCTGTCTCCAGGCAGGACAGTGTTGGGACAGCCCAGCCAGCTGGGGGAGGGCAGGACTGACTGCATCCTGCCCTTGCTCACACCCCTCTCCCTCTCTGCAAGGGCTGCTCGTGCATCCCCCATGATGGTGTGCGTGGGCTTTCTGAACTGCCCCCTCCACAAACTGTTTCATCAGACATGCTTGGTTACCAAGCCCAAAAAACCCTCAAACCCTGGAGAGCAACTCCTAGGGCTGGGGCCATGGAGCATGACTAATGCAGAGTTGAGAAGCCCTGGCAGCCTGTGACAGCACAGCTGTAAAGTAATTGTTAATTCTGCTGTTGTTAACAGGAATGCTCTAGTTTCTCTCTCATGTGATTCATCCCATGTTTCCCAATAACTGCTGCAAAACCAACAACCTGCCTCTTCACAGGAGGCAGCTCTCCAGCATGGAGACAGACTGTCCCCAAGTCACCTTTCCCTCCCTCCTCCACATTAATACAGGCAGCAGCAGAAGGCTGGCTCCTATCCTGCAAACACATTTTCAGAAAAGAAAAAAAATTGCCTCTTTGTCATCTTTGAAAGGAGCAACAAAATGTAATAGACCTCTTATCCTGATTAGGTTTTGCTAGTGAAAAAATGATCCATTAGAACATGAACTCATTAGCTGCAAGAACAATCTTCCTATAAAGACAGGTATGTCTTTCTCTTGGTCATCCATTAGTAGAACTTCCTTAGAAATTCCCTGAGGCAGGAGATACTGAGGAGAAATTATTGTTTAACATCTTAACACCAGTTATTTTTACCCTTGGGTCTGAATTTCCCAAAGCTAGGTGCTAATGCTTCAGCACCACTGCGTGTTAGCAGCCAGGGCCTGGAACAGGCACTCGGCTCTCACATTCCCCAAAGAATACAGGATTAGCTGTCAGCACTCTCAGATCCTCCTGAAGCAATGACCAAAAATGGATTCTTAAAAACACCATCACCCCCACAAAGGTATGGTACTGAGGTCAAAATGAACAGGTCTTCGTTTTACATTTGTTTCCTCAAGATGAGTAATTACTCAGTACTGCTGCATTCTTGCGAAAAAATGGCAAAATACTCACCCTGCATGCTGTCAAAGTAAAACCAGGTAAAATATCATATTTGCTAATGTCTTTCTTATTCCATTTGCGTCAGAATTTGAGCAAGGGTTGAACAATTTAAAAAAAAACAACCCTTTAAAATCCCATTTCTAAAACTTAGTGTTTCTAAAACAATTGCATTAGGTTCATCCACCTCCCTGAAAGCGACATTATCACCAGGAAGATGGGCTCTAAAATAATTTATTTGGAGCCAGCAGCTGCCCCAGCAAACAAAGCATTTGTGTCCATGAATACACATCCAGGATGGGCCAAACTCTGACCATGGTGCTCACCACCCCCCACTAACTCACTGTCTGCAGAACCACTCTCGGACAAACCCCTGCACCAGGGAATTATTTAAGGTGATAAAAAAGGGATCTTCACACCAGTACAGAGAAGGGCTCCCCGTACCAGCAGACCTGTTTGACCCACTACCCCAGCCTGCTACGCACAATTCCTGCCCAGGACCAGTGCTGGCTGATGAGGCTCCCTACTAAGGCAAGCAAGAATTTGTCAGGGCACAAAAACTGCATGCACAAGCTCTCCAAGGCTCTGTGCTGGCAGCTCCGAGCACCTACTGAAGGCAGTGAAGAGGCATTTACACACTGCTTTGGCAATCAGTGAGTTATAATTAGTAATCAACATCAGAAATGTGACACTGGTATATACATTTCAAATTTCCAAGTATGCTTGTCTTAGGAGCAAACCCAGGTAGTTGATAAAAAAATCATGAGAGCCTCAGTCTACAGTTCAGCCTTACTCCCATCAAGGCACTTTGCTTTTAATTTCAGTGTTGGCAGAAAAATCCTTGCAGAGTTAAGGCTCTGGCACAAAACTCTTGCTGCTTCTTTAAACAGGAGCTGCACTGCATCCTGTTACCTCCCTAAGCAGCTATCCTACTTTAGCATCCTCAGAGGTCAGCTATTATCTCTGCTAAGTACATCCGGTATAGAAAGGAAATTCCTAAATCCTATTTGGTGGGCTTGTTTTTACATGCACAGCCATAATTCTCCCACATCCAGCCTGGGCCATACAATAAAAATCCTTGACTGCCATTACTGCTCTGTGCTGTACAGGAGACAGAAAATGGAGAAGTTTGCTGGGGCTGGCTCTTAATTCTTGTGCACTACAGGAGAGGTATATAAAATTAATAGACAGCATTACTTAAAATGCAAAGCAAGAAACTGCATGGATTTTCATGTCTACTAAATGATAAATAACTACCTGAGCTCACAGCCTTTGAGGAATACAGGAATCAGGAATATGACAGAAATTGGCAGAAATTATGTGCCTCATTTACTCAAGGAGTGTGTTTCACTTCAGTGTATTTACTTAAGCCTCCTAGACAAGAACTCCCTCAAAGCTTATTACAGGATGGATGTTTCCTTCTTGCATTTGGGCTGACACAGGGCTCACCTGCCCCTCTGGAGAACAACCTTCCTGCAGTCCTAGCATGTGCTTACAGAAACTAATCCTTCCACTTTTAGCTCCCTCTAAATTAGGCTTAGCTTCCTGGAAGAAGAAGAAGAAGAAGAAGAAGAAAAAGGCAGCACTATGATGCTTCCATGTTGTCCATATGCACCCATCAGGAGGAAAAACGAGACAAACCAACCACCTCACCTCCATCTGTGGTGTGAGATACCAGACCACAGGCATTTGCAACTGCATCCCCTGGTTTTGTACTCATTCCTGGCAAAACTGACCAGCCAGAGGGTCTGTTGGAAATAGGAGCCAGAGATATTTAGGTCACTCCAGGAAAAACACAAAACCACAGCCCCTACCCAAGCACATTTAAGGATTCTCACAAGTATCAACTTGAAGCAAGTCCAACTCTCATTCAGCAACACACTTGTGCTATAGAGGCCTTGACTGCACCTCTCTTGTGTAGGCTTACAGAACAATGACTCAATAAATACTTGGGCATTTTTCTTATCCTAGAGGAAAAACTTCCCTTTGAAAAAAGAAGGTTTGTTTGCTACACCTGAAAATGAAACAGTCCAATCAAAAGCTATTTATCACTGCATGAATCTTTACTGACCCATGAGCTTTATAATATACAAGAAAAATAGTTCTGCATTGATTATGTTTTTACACAGAAAACACCTCCTAAGCCCTGCTTTTTTGGAATGACATCCTTAGTTTCTTGTTGGGCAGAGTACTGAACTACAAAATTTAGTACTTCATGAACAATTTTAACAGAGTATTTAACAAATATTTGAGAAGTTTAACACTTTTTTAAAAAGCAATATAAAAATCTGCATTAGGAGTAAAATGCAGGTCCATCCAATCATCCAGTCTGCAGAATCACTTAATCATTTTCTCCTGTAACAAAGAGATGCACATTCTTCTTCGACTGTAGCATTTGAGCTGTGCGGTCTATGCCAACCACTGCAGCCAATTTCTGAGCATCATACTTGGAGTAGAGCACAGTACAAGTCCAAGTAGCATCCACCCCATTGTCTGTGGCCTTCAGCATGTTACAAATCTCACTGTAGAAGTGGGAGTATGTTGGTAACTCATAGAAAATGAGGTTCCTAATGCCTTTTATTGTATACCTGTAGTAGAAAAAAAACAAATAAAAAAATTGTTGCAAATTTTACAAAATATTCATGTTAAAACATCAATCCTATATCAGGTCTTCCAATTTCCATCAACCTCAATGCAACATCAGCTGTAGCTCAACTTTACAAACCCTGTGTCACGGACTGAAGACTAAACAGAAAAGTGGAATTTAGGGGGAAAATCACACACTGCCAGGCACAATGGCTTCCTCCTACGTACCAACCACCACCAATTTATGAAGTAGTCAGCCTCTGGCTTTGATTGTAATACAGTGAAGCCTGATCAGACCAAGCCTCATGAAACTTTCTGTACTTGCCAAAACATCTGCTAATAGAAAAAAAATACTGTTCCATCGGGAACTTGTAAACAGCTCCAGTCAGGACACAGCAAATTTTTCAAGTGGCCTCAGCTTGGTGTATTGCATTATTGAACCAATTACATACTCCTTCCAACATTTTATGTAATTACTGTGGCACAGATGAACACAAATAAAGGGCACAATGAATCCCATTTGCAGGCTATATCATTCTGTTCTGACATCACTGGAACTTGGCAGCACTTACCTTCCTGAATAAAGCTTTGCTCACAACAAAATACTAAGGTCTCTGCAAAGGGATTGCTGACAACACGCAAAAACTTGAAAGTAAACTTAACAGCTCTTACTTCAGTCAAAGAAGTCCTCAGAGGGATCGAACAGATTCAAAAAGCAGAACAGCCCATCTATGACTAAGGTCAGACTCTACCTTCAGAACAGCACACACGCAACTCAGAGGGAAAACTCGGTCCCCAATTCACCTTTTGTAGAAGTGGAAACGCTCCGTGAACAACAAAAACTGCTTCTCTCCTTTGAGGAAGAAGCGCCTTGCTCTGCAGACAGCAGCCTTTTTAGAGTATTCACAGATGTGAGTGAAGTTCAGGTCCTCTTTCTTGAAGTAGTTCCGAAGGCGCACGTAGTCAAAGTAGGACGGGACGTAAATGAGCGTGTGGGACATGATGGCATCGCGGTACTCGGGCAGAACTTTGTCAATGAAAAACTGAAACCTCAATTCGAAAAAACAAATACGTTTTAACCACAGTTAAACTTTAGCTTTCCAATATTGATATGAGCTCGAGCAGGAATATCATCAAACAGACTACCAAAGATTTTCAGTACATTTTTACTTCTAACTTCACAGGATTTCTACATGTGTAGAAGATAAAAGCCTTTACCAGCACTACACAATTATGGTAGAGACTGATATTTCTTCCCCAGACTGTATTCTCCAGTGCCTTTGGCAAGGAGAAGGCCAGTATTCCCCTCCACCTGTGCAGAGCCCAGCCTACACCTGAGGACTAATGAAGATGTACTTCTGTGGTGAAAGCACAGTGTGCTCTGTACGCTCCACTAAATCTGAAATTGCAGTCATTAGGGCACAGCAAAGCAGTCTGAGCCACACAGTACCTTGCATCTATCACAGAAGTTACACTTTCAGCTTCTAATCTCCGAAAAACATGAGGAAGCTGGACCACAACGTGGCTGATGGAGCCAGTGAGTGGCACGTTGCGGATGGCCACCTGTGAGAAGAAAGTAGCATATTTAGGGAAGCAGCATTCCAAAGGCAGGCACAACACAGCCAGCTTTCTGCAGCTCACAAGGCTGTCTTTTAGAAAAAACAGTGCACAAGGCTGTTTTTAAGAAAGCTCCAATACAAAATTACAGCCATGATACACAAACCAGCTCTGTTAAAGACATGATGACTGCTTATGACCTGAATCCCATATATTTGAGATGGTCTCCTCAAGTTTTTACTTTTCCTGTTCCTTTCAGAACACTAACAGTTCATCCATCTTACACAGTAAGATAAAAAATAAAAAATAAAAAAAGGAAGCAGATGAACCCTCTATTTAACAACAAAATACATAATACAGGATAACCTGAAACTGTCAAATTGAAAAAACAAAATCCGATTTCTGACATGAAACAGCAGCTGTCATGAAAGAAAATTATCAAATAAGTATCACTGCATGAGGAGCAGTTCTTCATGCCTCTGGCACAGCATGCAGTGTGCAGTGTCATGGAGATTCAGACTGAAATATCTGGGTGAGGGAAATGATAGGCACACACAGTCTTTCAGCAACTGAGTTACAGAATTTTTCCACCTTGGGTTTTCTGTTCCTCTCCCCCTCCCTTCCACAGCAGCACTCCAGCTCCTCAGTGAACTCACCTGCCCAACGTAATTGAAGCAGTATTTGTTGAAGACAGAGTTAATCTGGGGGTTCTGGAGAGCACTGAACAGCAGTGTTTGCCGATAGTACTTGGACCAGTTGCTGAGATTCAGCATCCTCACTCGGGAGAAGTCCACCCCGTGGGACTCCAGAGGCAGCAGGTTAATGTGCTTCATCAGGTGCTGCACAGACAGATGGACACACATCACTGCTGACATCCCTGACTGCCTGCAAAAGCCTTAACTGCAGTGGGAATAAGGACAGGGACCAGCAAGGCAGCACAGAATATAAACAAGCAGCATCTCCCAAGACACCACTGTCTGGAATTTATTGACCACAGCAAGAGCAATTTACTTGATTTCCTGCCACAGAACTGAAAGCTACCATCTCTTTAGTCACCAGGAACAGTAACCTTTCCTTCCAATCTTCCCCTGGGGTAAGTATAATGGATTTGTTTGTATTAAAGTCAACGGGCCCAAGGTTTCTGAGCTAAAAGAAGCCCAAGCACAGATCAGCTCTCATCACATTCAGGGAGAGTTTGAAGAAATTCGGCGCATTTTGCCCTCAGGGAACAATGCCTAGGACTGGCATCCCTGTCACCACTTGGCAGGCAGTTGCACCTAAAGGGAAAAACAGCAAACAGGCTCCAAGACTCATTCCTTGGATATCGTGTAGGCTCATGTGCCCTTTCTGGGACTCCTGAGGAAAGAAGACCTTCTGGACTCATCCAAAATGCATAGTGACATCATGTAGTCAAAATTTCTGGTCCAGGTACCTCAGAGGTGTTTTTACATGGAAAAGAAAACCCTACCATTTCAATCCTGAAAACTCTTATTAACCAAAAGCCAAAAAGCAGGGGTACTGTTGCAGACTAGCCACAACCCAAGAGCTCTATTTGCATTAAATGTACAGGAAACCATTCATACTGTTTAACTGTGGACATGATTAATGCTTAGTATCTCTGCAGTCAGTGGAGATATGCAGCAGCTCCTCTTGCTTTCTGGGGGAACCTGAATTAGGTTGTAGATTCCTCACATGGCTGCAATCTGACTGAGACACTGGGCAGTCAGACAGCTGGCATAATTTCTCCCAGATGTGATTAAAGGAATCATCATTATCTCATGCTGCAAGATAATTAAAACTGTCCAAAAAATACCTCTGATGAAATATACTACTAAAGCACCAAACTCAGTTTTAGAGAGAACATGTCCTGAATACTACCAGAATCTGTAGAAAGAATATTCTTAGTATAAAGAAAATACCAGGGTGGAAGGAGGAAAAGAAACAAACATCCATGTCTAGAATCATGTCAGTAAAAACCAGCAATACTGCTCACTGCCAAAACTGAGTAACATCAGATCAGCAAGACACAGCACAGCACAAATATTAATACATCTGTGGAAAACTCACCAGAACGTGTTCCCAGTTCTGCATCAGGTAAATGTCTGCCTGATCAATTATGAGGATTTCTATTGACGACAGAAAATCGAAGTCTCTCTTCTTCTCCCCCTCTGCACCAATGACAGTCCTGATGCCCAGGGGAGAGGCAATGATGATGTCTGAGGAGTAGAAGGGTGCATAGAGTCTCATGCTCTTCTGCAGGATTGCAACCCCTGTCCAACAACACCAATAGCAACTCCTTAGTTAACAGCAATTATCAACCACATTCTTCCATGAGGCTCTGGAAGAGTAATTTCCCCCATCTCCTCTCCCCACACTGATGAATATAGCTGGATACAACTAATCTGCCTGAAACTCTCCCAAAAAAGTGCTTACCCACCCTACCCCCATTTGACAGGCATTTGGAAAATTTTCATGAAGTTTGGCAAAGCATTTCTGTATTATTTTTTAAAAGATTTTTCATAATCTGAACGAAAATTTTTAACTGAAACATACTGTTTGTGATTTTTTGCTGAAGACGGCAATGAGGAGACTGAACAACGTAAGAAAAAAAAATGCAGAAATTACTAACTACTCCTTTCTCTCTAAATCCTGAAGTTTGGTCTCTGCCTTACAGTAAATGTTACTTTAATCTGTCATGAAAGATTTGGGGGGGATACCTTGACTATCAACTGCCTTTATTCACAGGGCTGAAAGATTTGCTACTAAACCACAAAGGACAAGGTTCCTCATGTTACAGTGACTAAAGTCTTGCACCTACACTTCTTCTCACACCACATGCTGCAGGGTACATTCTGAACCAGCTTATGCATCACTCTCATGGTATAGACACAAAAGAGAAGGATTCAAAGGAGTTTGTGTCATAACTACATGCCAGTATTTCTAGAACCCACAATTCTCTGGTCTTAAAAATCCAGCTAGTTCAGACCACATCCAAACCACCCCCTTCAATCTGCCCATAAAAGTCTCTCCAACTTCTCTCCCTGTCCATGTGAAGGCAGATAGCACAGGTACAGCTGAAGAAGAATTTCAGAGACAGAAGTAGGGACCCCTCCTGCTGCCTATTTCAACCCAATGATAAAAATGGAAAAAAAAAGAAAAAGAAGAAAGGTTCAATTGGTTGAATTTCCAGGAAGAAGATATCACTTGTCACAGCATATACACAGTTTAGAAACATCAAGTCTTTTTTCTGTTTAAAAATGTGAAAGAGTGGTGGTTTCAGTAAGGCATAACAAATGTGCTTTAAATTAGATCTTTGTGCAAAAGTAACAGGGTGTGCAGTACAGTAAGAAAGAGAAATTATTCTGCTTCTATAATTTGCTTCTGCAAGTTAACAGCACTGAAAGTTTCTTCAATCATTTCTTAACACTTAGTAAATGGAACAAGCAGAGTGTGGTATGGGAGAGGACTGAAAGGAAAATTATTATGCTACTGAAATTAAGATGCTCTCAGCCTGAGAGATATTCACCAGGGAAGGAAGAAAGACTGAGTGCGACCTGCTCACATCTTCCACTGTATCATTACATTTCTTGGGGTGCCAATTTATCTTTCAAGGTGCAGGGTTTCAAAAGCCTCTGATCTGACAAGTTAGAAAAACTGTCTTCTCATCTTAGCAGCTCCAGGAACCAAGCCACTAGCTAGTTCTCTGCATACTGAGTTACTAAACAGTGTAAGATTACAATATTATGAAATAGTCTCACATTTTCTGCTTGTCCAACACTCCTACTTGCTGGCTACCCATTTGCTTCCATGAAAACCATGGGAATCAAAGCAGAAAACTGCTTTGCTCAGTATTGAGCTTTAATTTTGTTCCAACCATTACAAGAGACATTGTGAACAGGCTAATTAAACCCAAAAGATTTTTTTTATATAACATGAAAAGACTTTGCTGCATAATCAAGGCTATCTTCAAAATGAGGTGTGGGCAGTCCTGCTAGAATAAAGCTGTCATTGCATTTTAAATGATTCTGAACTTGATGTGAAAATAATTACTTTTCTATTTTCTCTTCCTTTTTAAGTTCTGGCAAGGCAAGAAAGGTTTTCAGAAAAATGCAGGTTGCCAGGGCAAAACCAGCAGGAATACCACACAGCCTAGAGTCTCACCAGAACTTCCAGTCCTGATAGCATTTGGGAAGAATTAGTTACCTAGCAGTTCTGTACAAGCTAAAAATCATCTGTTCAGTAGGTCATTACCAATTCTGAAGTGGTCATCAATGTTGCCAGCAAAAACAGCTTCATAATCTTCAGGTCTTTTCAGGTTGGGGGGCTTCTCCTCTGGGTCAGAGCCAAACTCCCCTTTGAAGCGCTTTTTATTACTTACATCTATTTTTTTCTTATCATTCACCTCGAGCAGACTGATGAAAGTGTGCACAATCCGCAGAGCACATTCCCTGAAGGGCACTATCATCAGTACCTGTGCAGATCAATGGTTACAAGAGAATAACCCACTAAATATGAACACTCACCATTAACTGTACGTTAATTAAACTTTGGGCTTGGATCTGCCCCCCGGGGGCCATCTCAACAATCAAAACAAAACCATTCTGACAAGCAGCAGGGAGGGAAGATGCACTGGGATGCAGCGTGCTCTTGAACTGCTAGTGGCCAGCAGCTCAGCCTGGTTCCCCTGCTCACTCAGGGTACCACAACAGGGAAACTGAAAAGTAAGCACGTCCTCCTGTCCCCTCTAACTCCCAGACAAGCAAGAGTTCCTGTGACACAGAGACAGGGTCAAGGGCTGGCTCTTGGATGGGTGGCAATAGTCTCTTCACAGAACTCCAAAATGTAAATGCCTAATGGGGGAGTCAACACAGAAACCAAAGGTTTGCCAGGTGTGCAGCAAACACTGAAACCCAGCTCTGGAACAGTTCAACAGGCAGCTGGCACATTGGTGACAGGCTGCCATAGCTGAATCCACCTGGTTATCAAGATGCTGTGAATCCTTCCTGGGAATCCAGGAAGGATTGGTTTGGGCCCACTTCCCCAACTTAACAATGGGACTGGGATTCTCTGAGGTACTCCCAGGTACAGAAAGATCCCTCCATGCAGACAAGTCCTTATAAGTGCCAATAGTTTCTGGCACATCTCACATTGGGTGACAGCCTACACCACCTGCACCGATACTGAAGATTGATGTGGAGGCACCTGTCTCCACTGGGAGATTTAGATATGGAAGCAGGAAAACTTGTCAGTCTGTGGTGATAGGGGGACAAAAAAAGAGGTAAGTCAAACTCATGGCTCAGCACAAAACCAGGCTGGCTAACAACTCTGAGCTCACTGCTTCTCACTGGGCATTTGCCCCGCCCATGGAGGACAACTTTCAAGCATAACAAAGGGATGTGGAAAAGCACATGCCCAGGAACACATCACCTGAGAGAGCAGCAACACAAATACTTATGGATCAACTACCAGGATGTTCGTAGAGCCTGAGCAGGCAGCCAGGGTGGAGATCAGGGAATCAGAGCTCTCTTACCTTAGGCCTGGTGAGCCCCTGATCCCTGTGTTCATCGGGGTCGGTCCCTGGCTTTCTGTCCCTCCGTTTGGCGTTGTTGCTGAGCACCTGGGCATTGGCCTTGAGGACATGGTTCAAGGCATGCAGGCAGTAAGCGTGCCGGATCTCCTCTCCGTTTGTCAAAGCATTCCTTTCTGGGTAGAACAAGTCCCGGTACGAATTCATGATACAGAAGAGCTCTCTTTGCAACGGGGTAAAAGGGGAATCACTTGGTTTGTCCCTCGAGGACAGAAATTGTTTATTCACTTTTGGCCAAGTGGATTCCAAAGGCTTGTGGAGATGAAGCTGTTTCACATCAACTTCTTTGTCTGCCTTCAAAGTTTTGTGTTTCTCCAAAGTGGAAGAAAAAATCAGTTGACCCAACCTTGGCCACTGAAAAAAAAATAAGCCAACAACACTGAGGACTCATATGTACCAAAGCTTGCACACTTGAAAGCATATCACCACAGACAGTGATTTCAACTTTAATCAAGTTCATGAAATTAAGGAAATCATCTTTTCATAATACAAGAGGAAGCCTTTTTTTCAATATACAATCCCTTTTAGAGTCTGCCAAGATAAATAACAATAAACTTCAGCTCTGTAGATCTGGATGGATTTTGCAGTGATGTGTCTGTAACTGTTCCCATGTCAGAGAAAACTGAGGAATGTTTTGCCTAACCCACCCAGCAAATCAGTGACTCAAACCAGGGACAAGATGAGAATCCTGGAGTCCAACTGTGCTTACCAATTGGTCCCACTTAGGTATGTACTTTGATCAAAGAAGAAAATAAACCCATCAGGGGCTAATCCCAGAAGTTGTTATTCAGTTGTTAAATGCAGTCTTGTTGGGTGTCTGTCTGATTTTGAACAGCTATCAGTGTAGTAGGGGAAAACTCTAAAATTTGAGCCTTCTGCCATGCAAGTTGTTCCCGTAAAGCAGCTACACCAATTTAAGCAAAGATATAACATGCATCGCTTCAGGTGGCACTGGTAATTTTGGCCACCATGTGTCAAACATGTAAATTAAAGAAAAAAAAAAACCAACAAATCACAGCTTTCTCTCTGACTAACTAACCATTGGATATCTTCCAATGAATGTCATCCAGCATATGGCTGACCAGAATGGGAGGCAACTCTCCAAAACAAAATCAGATGTGGAAAAGTTATGAAGCAACGGTTTGTCTCAAAATGAGTATTTTGAAAACCAATATTCTCTGTCAGGCAATGAGCCGGTTTTCTGGTACTGCAATTCACATATTATTGCCAGAATTAAGTAATGAAGTAATATAAGTAATAAATTTCCCTTCAGTGGCTTGTGAATGTGTACAGGGACAGAGCCATCCTGAAGCAAGAACATGAAAGTGCATCACAAGTACTTTTAAAAATGTACACGGTCACCTCAGAAGTTCAGCTGCAGAGCACATCCCTGGCATCATGCTGTCACCACTCAGAAACAAGCCCTGTTTCCACCCCTAGTTAAGGTTTTGAGACTACAGCTCAAGGTCTAAAGCTACATCTTTCAGATGTGTCACTGTATGCCTCCACAACAGCAGACTTCACATTTCAACTCTTGCTCAGCAGTAAGTGAGGAAGAGAACAGTTCAACAACAACACAGTGACAAAATCTTGACAATTCTAGTGCCAACATCTAATAATAACAATTATGATCGACTTCACTTGTATAAAAAAAAGGATTATTTTAATCCAGGCATCTTTAGGAATGCTGGATGGCTACAGAACATTATTACCTGGCTTTGACTTGAAGTTTTAGGAAGCGTAGACATTTTCTCTATTTCTTTTTCTTCAAGTTCTTTGTCCATGTGCTGTTTAAATGGATCTATTTACAGTAACAACAAAAAAATAGCCTGAGAACTATTGCAGCTAATAGTAGAATCAAGTTGCAGAATGGATTTGCAAATGAGATGAGCAGTTTCCATGCTGGCTAACACCACAATTAAAATTAGTTATTTCAAAGCACTTGGAGATGAGAGAAAGAATGTCAAATTCTCTCCGCAAAGAACAGAGAGAACAGATTTGACAGATTGCTTTTAAAAAAGAAAAAGAAGCACTTATGGAAGTACTAGAATTTTCAAGCACTAATCAAATGTTAGACAGGAAAACAACACATAGTGGAAAACAGTGACAATTTTTTGCTTTAAGCTCTGACACGTCCATTGCCTGCAGGTGAAAAAGGCTGTCAATAGTAAAGTCCCAAGTGAACTTGCTAACCTTACTAATTTACAAATTTTCTGCTCAGGGCTGTGGCCAGTGATATGAACACAGTTTGTAATAAAGCAGAGAAATATCAGGCGACTTTTGGAGAAGGGGGGCAAAAATTGCCTGGAGTGAGAAAAAGTCTAGTTTATCTAATCAGCATTTCTTTCTGAAAAGGAAAGGAGAGGCAAAGAACTGTTAAATCGTATTATACTCAAAGACACAGGCATGCACAAAGTCACATGCAAAGCCTATTTTGAAAGCCAAGCCCTGTATCCTGCTTGCAGCACAGCAGCACTCACTGCATAAAGAAAACTAATTAGGGAACACTGGTGCTTGCCAACAAATATCCAGCCCACACACAAATTACCCAGGCAGAAGTCAAGACATTTACTGATCATGACACTGAAAAAAACCTGAGGAAATCTTCCCAGAAACACAGATGAATGAGATATCATTTAATTGTACTGCAGGCTCTCTCCTCAGCTGAGTTTTACTGATTCCAGCATTTTCCCAATAAAGTGGAGGGAGTAATAGGCTGCATTTTCAGGAATTTTAGTGACTCCAAGACCAGAGTAGAAATTCATCCCCTTTCTGCTACCTTAGGTGAATAATTTTCTGCAATAGATTATAAAGACACTTCCAAGGTACAAGAACCCACTGAGAAGTAGTGCATCATTTATAGGTGGAACAAAGCTGTTAGGATACTTAGCATGCAGTTGGAGAGCTGCTGTTCTCATTAAAATGCAATGCCAACAGCCTAAGTCATATTCTCATGGTAACAAGAACGAGCTGTTTTTTCTATCACATGGCCCTTTGATGCTTCCACACATTTCATGTATCACCCAGGCTGCCTCCCAGATCTAATGTCAGCTGCTGCTCCAAGATGACAAGCCAGCATCACTAGGGATGCTACAAACATATTTCTCTCTCTCAAACGATGCCATCTGATATTAAAGGCACAGAGCATGAAATATGAGCAGAAGCTGTGCAAGTGCCAGTGTGTGCCACGTCGCTGAAGAACTGCACACCAGTGCAACACAGTTATTTTGTTTCATATGGTGGGACAACTCCAACACTGGAGCTCAGATGCATCCATCAGTGCACTGAGATTCTGGGAAACACCCTTAAAAGACACTACATGTGTTCTGCTGATGCTTCATACTCTCCTGATCCTGGTGCAGTCGGACTCCTCTGCATAACCTTCAAAATTCTGAGAGCCCTGAGCATTTGTCTAAATTACTGTGGCTGCTCCAATCTTCTCAGAATCTGACCTCTAACTCCACTGAGATGTGAAGGATGCCCTCACAGGTCAACTTTGTGATTATCGTCTGTGCTGTTTGTGCCAAGAATATCTTCCATAGTCAAGTGCAGGCTTGCAGAGCTCTTTATATTACAGTGGCTTTAAAACTACTATTAAAGCAGCAGAACAAAATAACAAAATAACAGTTCCTGATACTTCAAGCTTTACCAGTCATAGCAGAAATCCCACGTAAATCCCAGTCCTCAGGGGCTGCAGAGAACAAATGGTTCAGCTACACATCTGCATCAGTGTTAAGGGTCCCTTATGTAACCAGCTGACATGTGGGCAGTACAATGAATAAATGTAGTGGAAGACCTTGGAAGCTGTACATCCTATTGCCAAGGTGCTGGATAATTTAAACATGTTTACAGATACTCCTCTAAAGGCAGATCCCCAAACACAAACACAGTGTTTTACCTTGTGGAAGAGCTTGTGAAGAACTGCTGTCTTGCTGATCTGCATTGCAATCCCCACTCTCCTCTTCCATGAAATTGGTTTCCAAGCTAAATTCAGATTCGTGTTTCACATCAGTAAACTCCTCAATTACTCCATGATGTGGGTCACAAGGGGTATCTGTGCCATCAGCCTGCTCCTGGCTGAGCATCTGCTCTGCTGTGTCTGTGGCTGTCAATTGTTAGAAAGAAACAGGTTATTTTCTCCTGGAAAAGTTATTGTCTGTAGATGTTGCTCCCTTTGAATTACCGATTCTTTTCTCCCAATATTCTGTAAAAACAGATAAAAGCAGGCTTTGTATTCTACCATAAAGATGACTTTTGGCTAGCATGCCAAATGTTGCATAACACAAAAGGTGGTCCCCCAGAGAAAACTGAAGAAGCAGCCTATTTGGAGAACATAACTTCTAGTTTCCAACGACCCCCAAATAACGGGAAATGATCAAAAGTTGACTCCCCTCTCCCAGCATTTCTTTGTAGATTTCATGAATGAGGATACCTCACTGTAACTGCGGAGGTTTCCTCCCAATTTCCATATTCTTTCCCGTGCTGTGAGGCAAACCTTTCCCTCCTCTTGGTGGCACAGCCAAGCCAGATGCTGCTTGAGAGAACAGCTTGCATCTCCCAAGAGTGGGTGAGAACCCCTGGTCTGCTGCTCCATGTGGATTTCCCCTGTGCTGCCGCACAAACAACATCTGAGGAAGCAGCAGCAGGCTGTCTGGCGGAAAATGAGCACAGCTACCCTTTCCCCTGCTAAATCCTTCAGCAGCTGCTGCTCCCACCCACACAGAGCCAATGGAGCAACAGAGTCTCCAAGGCAGAAGAGCACCCAGCCAACAAGCCAGTCTACACCAGGATCCTGGCTAAAAACATACATTAGTCAAACAACATTTACCAAAGAGCATGGGAAAAGACAAACTACCTTCTTTCTCCTCTGGAACATCATTCTTATCTTCTTCACCTCCCTCTGCTTCTCCAGTCTCCTGGGACCCTTCGCTGTCCATTTCTGCCTCACTTTCCTCAGCCTCTTCTGATTCACTTTCATCTTCCTCCTCCTCACTCTCAGACTCAGGCGAGGTTTTCAGGGTAGCCAGGAGCTTATGATATCCAGAGACCTGTTCCACTTCAGTCTCTGAATCGCTCTCTGCACTTGATTTATCAGAATCCTCAGACTGGAAAGGAAAACAAGAGTGTAAATAGCAACAGCAATAGCCTATTAAGCAGCATACTCTACTAGCAGTATTGTATTTCCCCTCTCACATGAAACCTTTACGTAGATGTAATGGAATTTTTCAAAACCCACCACTTTAAGCCAGCAATCATGTAGGACACCTCCATTTAGATTCTGAAAGCATCTTGGGACACAGACTGAAGTGCCTCGCTCTGCACCAGTTTGACCTGGAGCATCACAAAACTCAGTGCTTTCAGTCTCAACTGACTGAGGACATTTGATCTCCACAGACGAGGCATTTACTGAACCAGCACTAGATTATTCTAAGAAAACCACACATGGATTGAAAATTGTAGAAGGGCACCCATACAAGGGACAGAGCACACTGGAAGTGCGTCTGACTTTCAAGAAGGAAAGTGAAATAGCTGTCAGTGAACAATGGTTCCCTGGGGAGTTGGTCAGATTTGGTTCAGCTTTGAGCTGCCAGACTTGAGCCAGTTCTGTCCTGGGCTTGCACAAACCAATGTCCAGATTATAGCCACAACTATAGTGAAACCATCAACACAACACCATTTACTCCTTTCTTAGTTCTTTTTAGTCCCAAAAGGAAAAAAGATCAGTAAATACTATATTAATGCACAGAATTGCTAAAGAAAACAAATGAAACAGAGTAACTAATTTTTCCAAACTAAAATTTGAAGTCTTTTATTAATCTGATGATAAAGGAGGTTACCAAATTCTGACTGAAAGAAAAGTAAAGCACTGGCAATCTGAAGAAGAGGAAGAAGTATTAACATGTTTCTTTGTTCAACAGAGAACAAAATGTCTCCTAATTCATGCAACACTAAGTTTATCAACATTATTAAAACAAAGCATGATCTAGTTTTTACCGTGACTAAGTAATATGCAAGAAAGTTAAGAACTGCTGTTATTTCCTGCTGCTTCTGCCCTCTCATGGTATTACAGTTTTGAGTTAGACATCACAGAGAACAATTCAGAGCCACACAAACATCACAGTTAACTTTTTCTCCAAAATACTGGTTTTCTAAGTGGAACAACTTAATCAGCCTGAATAAGTTGGGAACATGAAATGCTAAGTTTTTCACTTCACTGAACTACACAAAAATTAAAGCAAGGAAGAAACAAAAATACATTACCAGCTCACATATTTGAGTTGCTTCTGGTCTTCCAGAAACCCTGAAAAGAAAGCACTAAAATATCTTACTCTGTCGATGATGTTATCCACATCATGAAAGAAATGAGAAGAGTGAACAGATTAGTTATCCAAGTTAAAAGAAGTTAAAAGAAAGCTTAAAACCAAACCATCACACAAGTCAACAGACTGGGCACTTACCCTTATGGGTCACCCTCTCAGGTGACGCGGTCCTCTGTAGATGAAGCCTAAGTGCTCAGGCACTACAACTGATCAATAAAAAATTTAAAGTAAAACCCAGCTTTAATCAGAAGATGTGGTCTCAAAAGGAATTAAAAGAATCTAGCTACAAGGGTAGTTTGTAACAAAGTTAACCAGAGACAGAGACTACTTCTAGTGCTAATTATTGGTCTGCGAAGTGGGAAAAAGACACAAACTAAAGGAAAACCAGCATTAATTAACCAGTTTTAGGACTGCAATTCTTCGAAGAAGCCACTGTACAAGCTGGGCTTAAACTAAACTCAACTCCTTCAAAAACATGCAGAGTCTTGTGTGGAACTGAGCATCACTGTGTCAGGGTGACACACAGGACATTCCCTCCAGTAGGCCCGGGCTCTGCCTTCCATCCCAGTTCACACAGGCCGGGAGGGTCCCAGGGAACACACAAACAACAGACGTTAACACTGCGTGCCTGCTCCTAAAGGCTTTACGGATCACACAGCATCTGGACTAAGCAGCTGTCTCCTCAGAAGTTCACACGTGGGTACAACAGGAAGGTGGTCTTTTAGACAGACGGGTATCCCGCCGAGGAGGGAATGGCTCTCGTCACACCGATCTTCGCTGCTCTATTTTCATGCCCTTTCCGAGATCACAAAAGAGCACGGAGCAAATAGTGGGAAAGCTGGAACCCTGACAAGCCAAGGGACCGGCCTGGTATCCAAACGAGAGCCCAGCTCGCACTCCTCCGCTTCCCCACTCCTCGCGGAACCCTCCGGGCTGCACCACAGGAGTTTACATTTGTTGCAAGAAAATCCGAGCTGAGATTTCGCGCTTTCCATTCTGCTTTCCAGATTCCCGGCTCAGGAGCGGCCGTGCGCCATGCAGCTGCAACTCCTCTCCTTCCCTCGGGAGCCCAGGGGAAGCGGGAGAGGGAGCGGCCGCGGCCCGGGCCGGCCCCGGGCTGAGCGGGGCTCCTCGGCCCTGCAGCCCCGGCACCGAACGGCGGGGAAGGGGCGGCCCCACGCGGACTCACCCAGCCCGGCACTCACTTGTCATAGAACGGGTGCTCCTCGCCGAACTCCCGCAGGTGCTTCTTCTGCTTCTTGCTCAGGCTGCGCAGCAGCTCCCGCCCGGCTCGCCGCTTGCCCATCCCGGCCCGGCCCGCTCCACGTGGGTGCCCGGCGTTGCCCGGCGCGCAGCGCTGTCGCACGGCGGGGCGGTGCCCTCAGCCCGGCGCCGCCCGGTGATGCCGGGGTGGGCGTCGCGCCCTGAGAAGGCGGGTCCGCGGGCGGCTGGAAGGAGAAGCGGAGGGGGATGAGCTCAGGGACCGGGCCTCGCGCCGCCGCCGGTGGCGGCCGGCGTGCTGTGCCGGGAGCGGGCGCGCGTTTGTGCCTCCGAGCCGCACTCGGGAACACAAAGCACCGGCAGGGAACGCTTGTCCCAGACTGTGTCCAAAACTACCCGCGTCCCGAAGCTGCGCCCCCCGACCCCGAGGTTGGTGCGGGCCGTGACGCGTTTCCGCTGCCGGAGCCGTGGTGAGGCCGGCGGGCGGCGCGTTCGCAGCGGGGTGGGCATCGCAGACCCGCAGCCCGGCAGTGTTCGGGGGCTGACGGAGCGCAGGTGGACACTGCTGGAGCTACAGCACATTCCCCAACTGACCCATGATCTGCAGTGCTTTGCTAAAAGTTACACATTTTCTGGGAAAGCCTCTACAAGCAGGCTAGAGAAAGAGACCCAGCACAAGTTCTTAATGTTCAGACTGCCTTATTCTAAAAGGTAAAATCCAAAACTCCAAATGAAACCCCACTAAATCCTGACTACTGAGCGCTGCTTGAGGGTGAAATTAAATGCTTTATTGTGCACAGAGACAAGCAGTTCTTCAGTAACGACCTTACTGTGTCAAATAAAGTAAATTCAAACTCAGTTCTTTGCTTTAAAGTTCTTTATATTCCTTATATCCCTGCGTTTCTGTATCAGCTAGCTGAAACTCCTCTGATCTTCAGTAAGAGGGGCTATAAACGGCGTCGCAGTGTG
The DNA here is from genome assembly GCA_013400955.1 of Drymodes brunneopygia. NCBI lineage: Eukaryota > Metazoa > Chordata > Aves > Passeriformes > Petroicidae > Drymodes > Drymodes brunneopygia. The sequence continues at coordinate 576,558 of VZTZ01033097.1, forward strand.
CAAAGCACACACAGTAGGTTTCAGTTTGTCTCTGGGAGTACAACAACTAAGTGACAGCAACGTAATTCCAAATACAGTGGAGGCATGGAATATTTTAGGCAAAAATAGTTTAGGATTTGGATTGTAGCTTCCTGATTATCTTGACCTGAGGGCCTTCTTGATTATATTCACTGATGGATTTGACTGAAGTAAGCAAGCACATTAACTGCACTCCAGTTACACAGAAGCCTCCAGGAGTTATTCCTGCGTGTTGTTACTCTCATGGTCTGTCCCTTCAATAAACCCCTCTGGCATGGGAGGAATTATCTTAATCCAAACCATTCTACCGACTTGCTTTACCCAGTGCACACAGACAGTAGCAGCAGTTGGCTGTGCCCAGCAGCAGAAATTCCCTTGGCAGGTTCTGTCAAAGCCAACACGTTATGTAACAACTCTGACTAAAATAAATGATTTCCAACTACCAGGGTTTTTTGGTGAAGTTGGCAGCCATGCTCTGTAAGAGAAAAAATATTGCCAATCAATCCCACCTCTGTCAGGAGTGTGAAAAAGGCAGTGTATTTTTATGTTGCGAAATTGTTTCTTGTTGACTTAAAATTTGGTATTGGGAGACAGCAGGAAGAGCAGGAGTCTGTTCAGAACTGAATCAGGAGAGTACAGGAACTCTTTGGGGATTGCATTCTTGAGTGTTAAAAAGGGAAAATTTTAAGACCTTGATGAGATTAAGCCTACAGCTCAGACTCAAGTGTTGTTTGTACACTCTTTCCAAAATGCTGGCTATGATGGTATTTCACACTACTTCATGGAGTTTCAGTCTTCTTTTTAATATTGCCTTATGAATTAAAAATGCATTGGATGTCATTCTTTTGGGTTGTTCTGAATGCCAGCACTCGGTTCTGTGGCCACTTATTCACACTTCTTTTCACCAGAATGGAAAAGTTTCTCAAGCAGCTTAGAAGATTTGGCCCTGTAGCATGATGTCTACTCTCACCCCCTTTTCCTTTTTCCCTTCTGACTTCAATTTAACCCTTGAAACCAATGATATTCCTGGGATTGTTTCCCTCTTTCTGCTCAACTCCCTCCTCCCTCCTCCCCACTCCTTGTGTCAGAAAGATCCTACTTGGGCAGTATTTGGTGTTTAGGATTAAGCTACTTAGAATGTTAGATGTGTTCCCCAGGAGATGAACACCCCAGCTTCTCTGTGGTGAGGCACGGGCAGTAAAGCAGCACTGAGGCTGATATCCCATACCCAGCGAACACGTAACCACCCAGTGTTATATGAAAATCCCTTCCTTAAATTAGATCTCTCCACCTGAAAATTTTAAATCAAAATTTTAAATGAACTTGTAAAGTCACCCTGGAGCTTCTAGTTGCTAACGCGGCAACATATCACCAGCGATGTTCTTGTTACAGATTTCTTATGCACCAGCATCTCTGATTCCAGCAATAATACTGGAAAGAAAAGGAAGGAGAAAAGCTTGCATTATTTGAAATCTGTTCTGCTGACCCCATTCTGTCAGAAACTGCAACTAAACCCTGTCAGCAGAAGTCTGCTGCTGCTACCTGTGTCTCTCCAGCACTTTTATCTGCATGACATTCCAGAGACAGATGGTTTATAAAAGCCACTTCCTTTATTTTAGACAACTCTACTAATCTGAACAGAACAGATTTCTCCTTGCTGGCTTACTGCTTTCACTCTTTTGTCTCGCAGCAACTTCCTTTTATGCCTTTCTTCATCCCTGCTTTTCCCTCTCTGGTTTTGCCCTTTCCCTAGTCAGATTTTTCATTTTAGTGTATGTTTTTATAATTGGAATAAATGTGTTGATCACATTCTTTCTATCCAATTGTGTGAATGGAGAGCTAAAACTTTAAACCATTTTGCCCTATGTTACTTAGTGTACATTACACTATGGACTGTAGCATATAGCTTATAAAGTTGAATGCTATTTTATTTATATTGTATGCACTTCTGTGGATATAAGGAAAAGAAAGATGTGTAAGCTACAATATTGGCTTGTAGCACACAGAAAGGTAAGAGAAGAGTTCATGTCTTCCCTTTCCATACATCATTTCCCCTTCCATACATCACTCCTTTCCTGGGAACACCTGGCACCAACGCAAAGGCAAGTACCTTGATGTTGCCATTTGCATAAATATAGAGAAAAAATAGCAGTGAAAATAAAAAAGCAGAGCCATGATCAAATATAGTGTTCAACAGCTGCTGACATAAAAGATTAAATGAAATTTTTATCACAAAAAAACCCACAAAATTTCTACTTACTTACAGGCCACTGAAGAAAATGGAAAACTCTCTGCCCAAGACTGTGAGCACCACTGGAGCTGGCCATTTTCCCAGGCCAGTTCACAGGACTTTCAGGAAGTGCCGTGAGTTTTTGGTGAAAGAATGCTTCTATTATCTTCTGAAGGGTGACACCCTTCAAAGCATGGCCATATTTAGGGTGACGTATTTTAACAACTTCTTTATCCCCCTTTCTCTAGCATTAATCATCAACAAAAAATATCCAGGCAAATATTTATTACTTACATATTCAAGCTACTTGTTTATTATTAAGCAAAACTAATTTAGCTTGGAAGAGAACTGTTGGGGGCTTTAGTATTATACATCTGTTCTCAGCCACATTTAGCCTAATACTCTTATTTTGCTGATAGAAACTAAGTTTAGAAACTGCTCTGCCACTATTTTGTTGGGGGTTTTTTTGCCAGTATGAGCTGTATTTTGAGTGATGTCATTGAAAATCAAGCTGCAATTCTTTTGAAAAACGGCTGATATATTTACTGATGCTGTAATTCCTTGCACTGCAGTTAATATAATGCATTGCCAATGTAAAAAACTCTATAATAAATTAGTCTTCTTTAAAGAACTACCAAGTTTACACACGGGAGAAATGCGGAGTACAGAGAACAAAGTAGCATCTAAAATGTAATAGATCTTAAAATTTTAAGTCTGTTGGGCAAGGAAGGGCCCCAGCACTTGAGGAAGATCCAGGGTGTGCTAACCACATAAGCTGCCAGAATCTGTGTGTTGTCCATAGCAACATTAGCTTAAAAACCCTCATGATCATTTCTGCAGAAGCATGGCTAATGCAGTACAGAGTTTAACTGCAAGCCTGTATGCCAGAAGTGCAAAATTGAATGTCAAGGAAGGGGATGGAGATTTAGCCCTCAGCTTTCTGTGGGCATTCAGAAAAAACTCTTTTCAGCGTTTCAAACTACTTCTGCAATACATCCATGCTCAGCTGGCTGAAAGCAGAGAGAACATAAGGCAAGGTTTTCCAAGCCTTTATACCCTGCATTGGGATAGGTCAAGTAAATAGACAGATCTGAATGAGACGCTAGAGAAAAGCATAAAGAAATCTGTATTATGACTTTCTCTACTTTTGGGTGGGTGCCAACATTAGAGAAGAATTGATCCTTTTAAAGTCAATCCTATTTAAAACATTAGAATTTCTTTTTCTCCTATGCAGCTACTGAACCTATGTTTTGATTTTTTAATTCCCTCCTGCGTAATGCAGAATGATTGTTTTGGTCAGAAAATTTCATCACTGCATTTGATTTCTGATGGCAAACTAAGCCTTCTGCTCTTTCATTTCTTAGCAGTGTCAACACGGCAAGCTAAAGCAGCTCCAGTCAGTTCTAGGTATCTGAAGTTGCTGTACATGTTTGCAGTCTGTTACTCAGTAATGTCACTGTGATTTCCATAATGTAGATACTGTAACTTTTATCTCAGCGCAAGGTGAAACTTTTGTACTCTAATGGCTTGGGGATAAAGCCCCGTGAATATTTTCAGTAGCTAACCTACAAAACCCCTTATTTTGAACTGGAAGCCTATTCTAATACCAAGGCAAAGAAGAGTTAATATTTATATGGTGGGGGGAATGAAAGATGAGTGATAACAATATGCCGATGTACCGAAGTCCTTGCATCAGCAGATGTGATACACTGACTGTGCTTTTTGATAGTATCTACTGGCATTTTATTGAAGTAGAAAGAAGAAAATTTCCAGTTTTTATTACTGATGTTTCTTGCAATCCAATGCATAGCATTTCAAAAGAAAGGTACATTTCGTTAAGAGGACTATGAAACAATGAGAAAGGTATGGAAAATCCCAGATCCCATAATACTGTCCCTTTACCATACAAAAGTGTTGCAGAAGAGAATCGTTACATGTGCTCTGTGCACTGACCTGAACAAGTAAATCGTTTGTGTTAAAGAGTTTTGCTTTCTTTTCTCAATATTCCTCCTGTAAATGAAATACCTCTCTGATTCCTTTTTCTTAAAGGAACTGGGATTACAGGGGGAAGGAAAGCAAAGGTAATTATGTGAAAGGCTTTTTGTTGCCTTAGTTGAAGGACAGTAGAATTCCATCTAGAAAGACAGAGCATTAGCTTAACCAAACATCCAAAAATCTCCTCTGAAAGACTGACTTGTGTTAAACTTGTTTGTTATATGAGATTAATGCAGAATCAGCCAGGGGAGAAAGCAGCAGTGTTAAGAATCTGTGTCCTGATTATAGGGTGAGACTGCAGGCTACTGGGTACTGGAAGTCAAGCTTTGCCACTGCTTACTGCAAAGTCTTGTCTTCATCCTTCTTTCATTAAAAAAGGCAGTGATACGGAACTGATAGTGAACTGATCCTAGGGATCTAGTTCAGTTTCATATATGAAAAACCTCTCCCTCTCTCTTTAAGAGGTTAAGTGTGAGTTTACATATACAGTGAAAGTGACAGTGGTTTGACTCTCATATTCAAACTGGAATTCCAGCAAGGTAGGAATGTGCTGCACATTTCTGTGAAGCACACAGCTTTGCTGTGATGCACAGAACATCCCATGTGGCATATACTGCCTTTGTTTTAGGGAATAAATTGTTGTTCCTGACAATTTTGCTATATGGATGCAAAAGTAGGCGCTTTAGAAGGTGATCATTTATGCTTTGGATGTCTGACTCCTGAGAACACCATAGTGCATGCTCAAACACTGATGTTTATAAATGGTATGAAGCATGGGGTTTTTATTAACTTCCTCTAAATGCAACCACAAATTTTATGACTGCAAATGAGAGCAGATGGTCAATAGGAAGGAAGATTACTTAAGACCTGAAGCAATGGTTGGAGTGTTACTGTTGGCACTTGCTAAGAAATGTGACAGGAAGCAAAACCGGAGAAATGTGGTTTAAGTAGGAGAAAAGAAGTAAAGATGGGAAATAATGTATCAAACAAACTAGTTTATCCAAAATTGAAAAGTGGATAACAATCTGGCATCCATAATATTAAACATTACACAAACATAAAGTGACTTTGCAAGTATTTCAGCATTCAGAAGCCATCTATTATCAAAAGGAGATGATGAATTTATATCTATGTATATACACACACTTCCACATATATAAGTAAAAATAAACTTTACCTTTCTACAACCTTATTATAAATGATTATAGTCACTGATGAGAGAAAACAAATTTCTTCATTTATAGCAGTTCAGCATACATGTACTGGAGTTATGAGCAAGAATAACTTGATGAAACGACAGTTTATATAATTTCTTTACAAGAGAACCTTTATTTAACAATGGACTGTCTCGGTAAATTAGGTTGATAGGAGCAATGAATTTCAGTCCTAATGGAGCCAAGTACCTGGTGTGTTCATGACTTGACTTCAGTTTCTTCTACTTGAGGTAGTGTATCCCAAACAGGTTTCTGAATGTGCTCAGGTATTTTCTCTATCTTAGTCTAAAAGGAAAGAAAACCAACCATTCAGTGTACCAGCCAGCTAACATCTACCGGCTTTGCTTTATTTATTCTGGTTTGAGACATGAATCAGATTTAAAATGCCACCTAGTGGCACTTCCAAGCAATACAGCCTCTTAACCATGGAATACCTTGGAAAATTTTCCTTTCAAACTACACCCATTTTGTTGGCTGACTTTCTGAAGACCTCAGTAGGTACTGGTACTTGCATCAGGACTTGTAACAGTTAATAATGTGGGGTCGAAACTCACCTTTTTCACTTCCATGGCAACCCCTTCAGGTAAGTTTCGTTGCACATACTCCAAGTAAACCGCAGCAGTACTGCTTGTTAGGTATTTTAACTAAAACAGAAAGAATTTTTTTTAATGAACTACTATTAATAATATTTCAAACAGAATTTAAAAAAAAAAGCTTGCCCTAGCTTCTTTAGCCCTTGCTGTCGTACCAAACATCTTACAGAAAGGCAGCTTCCATAATATTCTGAACAGAAGCAGTTCATCTGTACTCAACCCTCATGCAAGTTTAACATAGTTACTTCACTCCACGGAACTGCACATGCTGCCTGGGAGCACATGCACTGATTTTGATGGAAGTGGTGGAGTTTAACACTGCAGGTATCACATGAAATTAATCACAGGTCATGCAAGAATCACCAGCTTGTCTATACTCCCAAAGTTCAAGACTCTTATAAATCCTACAATTCCAGAGTTCCACTGAAATACTGATTTTTTTAGTTTCTCCTGGTTCCACTGAATTAACTGATCTTTTAGTTTTTCCTGGAAGGCAAACATAGTGCTTATGGTCTGTGGGCAGCCACTTGTACTGCACTTGTGTCAGGGGACTTAAAGTCCCATTTTGCTAAGCACTGTGCAAATACACAGTAGGACACCCGGGAGCCACAAAATGCTGGCAGTAAACCTTTCTTCTAAGAAAGTCAACCACAGCTGCATTCTAAACCATGCAGATGTCTGCGTCATCGGCCACAGAGCTGGTGGTTTGTCTATGCTTCCTTTCTTCTATTTCCTACACACAGTTTTAGTTTGCCACATGATGCTGCACAGGACAAAAGTCTATCTTGCTTAAAAACATCAAACCAAATCACAGGGAACAGAACTCTTAGTGACTGGCAATGCCAATGATTCAGCTGCATCTTCTTCCCGAGAAAACTCTCATCCCACTGATTTTTGGAAACCAAGAGAATAAACACACTAAAGGTAACCCTCAATTCTACCTTATCTTCTTTAGTCATTCTTTCAGCTGTTAAGATGATGGTCAAAATTAACTTTTTGGTCCAAAAATTATGTAGGCTGTGCAATCAGAATAATGTGTGCTGCATTTTATGTAACTAGGTCAGCTGTTTTCCAATTCTCCTCCCCAAACCATTTTCACTCGTTCATTAGCATCTAGTAATATCTTTGAATTGTACACCTAGAACAATTTTGTTTCCTTCTTTCTTACCTCTAAACACATGTAATGTGTTCTCATTTCATACTGAACTCTGTGCTTCTTGTAAATGTGTACAGATTTGAGAAGTGTTAATCGTTCTATCGTCTTTGGGGGTTTATCTCTGAGCAAAGAGGAAAAAGAAACTTTCATGTTATATAAAGGATGATAATACAAGTCTATCTGAAAGATTATGCTGAAATATCTGTTCTTACTTGACATTTAGAAGATCTACAAGGAAATATGAAACACTGGTATAGTTTCTTATTAATTCACATGGGAATGGTTAACACTCAGGTATTAACCAGCATTGCATCAGGGGAGCTACAGCACTGACAGCTGGACTGAAAGTACTGTCAGTATCCTTCATGTGGATAAAAAGCACTTCCTCTATGGCAGTGCTGAGTACAGAACTGCTGCTGCTTTCTCGTCACTGTCCTGCCATCAAAGAAGTGTTAGATCTATAATCTGAGAAAAAAATGTCAGATTATAGGCATTTCTTATAAAAAAAAACAAACCCACAATACTTCTAAGCAGAGGACCTGAATTACAGTAGATGACAGAAGAAGCATCTGACTCCATATCACTCTACAGATCAGTTACTTACACTTTTTCAACAGAGATGCCAAGTTCTTTAGCTGCAAGCACTGCAAAATATTCATAGCTGTCCAACACAGCTTTATCATGGCCTTTAACTAAAATGGACAATCTCTTGTACAGTGTTTCTGGCTCATCTGAAATAGATACCTGCATTTTTGAAGAAAGGACAGGAGTTACCACAACATGTTCTCCTTAATTAATGCTTGCACTGCATATTTCCTTAGCCTGCATGCTCCATTTGTAAAACCAAGAACACCCCACAACCTATTGAGCTGCTTAAACAGAGTCTGACCATATTACCCTGACTGACAGGTCTCACTCTACCAGGGAAGGCAAAGTATGAAGAGGCAGCTAACTTCTGAATGTTTAAGTAACATTTCTTCATCCAAAAAAGGATGACAGATACAAGGAGGAAAACACTAACAATGGCAAGAACAAAGCTCATTGTTAAAGCAAGCCTGGAGCAGCAATATTTGTATTTTAAATGGCAGTGTGTGAATACCCAAAACACTTAAGAGTTTGCTTGGGTATGGAAATTAAATAGAACATTATGGACAGCAACCAGAACTCTCACTTCACTAAGTCAACTCCAAGACTACTTTAAACACAGTAGTCTTCCCCAGGTGTATTATCCTTCATGTTTGTACAAGTGCAAGTTTATGATTTTCAGTTAGAGCTTCAATTTCTGATTGTCTGGGCTCGCAGATCAACTGGAAGAACCTTAATGAGTGCAGAAGTGCTGATTTTCCCAGAGGTTCACTCCTAGGCAGTTTAGCACACTAAATCCAGCATGTACCAGACACAGCAGGAAGGCTGGATCAGCACTGTAGATCTAATACTGCCTGTCAGATGATTCTGAAGCCCTTGTCAAAAGGCTGCTGAGCTGACGCAGGTGTTGAACTGAATTATGGCCAAAAAGTTGGTGTTTCAGAGAGTTACAGCTGCATAAGAAAGGGAGAAAGTTACTGAGAGGCAACTGCGAGCTACAGAAATCTTGTTGGAAAAAAAACTCAACAAACTGGAAGATCTCAAATACCAATAATCTAAATGATTTCTTTTTCTACAACAAATCTGACATAACTGAGACAGACCTTCAAAAGGCTGCAGGAAAATAATTCAAGTTTTTCTGGATGTCCTCTTTACTACTAAGACAATGTACAAAATACTGTGTTACAGAACACTCACCAAAGGATTAGTCTTAGGCTCCTGTGTATCACCATGGGATCCAGCCAGCCGTGCTCCCATCAAGTTGGAGCTCCTAGAAATACAGCCATGGGGAAAGCATAAAATAAGCTGTTAAAGTTGGCTTTTATTTTTTCAGGGACTACAGAGGAGCAGTGGAAGGAGGAGGGGCTGTTACACTTACGGAAGAAAATACTGCTTTTGCATAATTCTGCTTGCATAACTGACAGGAAAAGCTGATCCCTGGATAAAACAGAGAGGTTATGTTGTGAGTTTTTTTCCCCAGACCAGAAAGCAGCAGTTATTACAGGTTTATTAAAGATTACTTTTTTGCACACCAAAGCACAGCACATTCCTAGGCACTGATATGACAAACTAGGAAATCTGCTCCATTGGAAAACAGGAAAACAGGAGTATGGAAATGTATTTCAGTATACAATAGCACCTAAAAAAGAGGAACATTAAGGGCACAGTAACAGCATGCACTTACTACTGAGGCACCTGAATAGCAATCACAACCCATATTTTTAACAGAAAAATGTATTTTTGTGGCATCAGGTTCGATTTCTCTATATGGTAATATTTTCCCTTTTGTTTGACTTTCATGGTACAATATATATTAGTTTTATCAAGCCTAAGTAGGACTTACAAAAGCAATTGAAAACACTATCCTATATATGCAGAAATTCAAACTGTGAATTTAACTGGAAATTTACTGTTTCTTCAGAAAAAAGCTCTTTGTGATTTTGAACACTTGTTCTTTGGAAGAGAACATTTAAATAGAAATACTTCTCACAAGTAAATGAACCATGTCTAAAAGATAACATGATTTTCTGCATTAGAAAAGGAATATAGTTGTTAATCATGTAACATTACTATCTTTCATACTAGAATAATTGTTCCCTTCTGCACATTATGTGGCTTCGAGCTTCCTTCCACAAAATTCTTAATTTGGCAAAGTTATAGACCACTTGAGGAGGGGGAAAAAAAGGAACTCTCACTTGTTTAACAGAACCTTAGGGCTGCAGCAGAATGCTGAAGCCAAATTAGTTACTTATCTTGCCTCTTGATGCTCTTTTCTGACTTGTGCTGGAGTCATAGCTCTAAAAGAGAAGACAGATACCCTACACAAGAGTTATACAGGTGACTGTCTAATCAAACAATCAGAAAACAGCCAGAATTTACACTTTCCCAGGTCATCTTACTGCAGTTTCTCATGGATATAACTGGCATAACTGACTCTATGGTGCTCCTAGGTCCCTAACCTTTTCCAGTATGCATCATACATTCATTAGACATCAGCAGGGAGCAAAGCTGTTTTCTGAAATAATTCTGCTGCAGCCGCTATTTATCCTCCAAATGCTGCTTCCAATAAAGAAGGCTGGATGGGGCTCTGAGCAACCTGATCTAGCAGGTGTCCCTGCACATGGCAGGGGGTGGGAAATAGATAGTCATTAAGGGCCCTTCCAACCAGGCCATTCTATGACAAAATTATGTTGACATTTGCACCTCACTTCTCCCTCCGTGAAGTCAGAATGCTGCCTTCCTTCCATTCAATGCCGATACGAAGTATAGTAACAATCACCTGACACCACTTCAGGAAGCAGACAGGCCCATGAGCATAAAAGACTGTATTCAGTGCAGGGCTTAAGCTGTTTGTTCAAGTACATGGCAAAGAATCTGACCCCAGATGACAAATGCAAGGCTATTAACTGTAATCATAACTGAAATTTTCATCTGTTTTGGGTTTTTTAATGCATGCACATATGCAGTCTATGCTAAGTATTCTTTTATTTATAACTTCTTGGCCTGGTAATAAGGATTTATTATTTGCATACAAAGATATATGCACTCATAGCGTATTGTGCTGTGTGGTTTTAGACACAAACATTTCAGTCTTTAGGCAGTAAAAATGAATAAAACAAAACCTGATGAAGCAGTGGAGGCCTATCACACACACTGAGGTCTGCAGCCATTCCAATATCCTATGATTGTGCATGTTATTCCCACCACGTGCCATCCCCCTTTGTTACTAATTAAGCAGATATGCACCAAGTCAGAAGTTTTTGTAACATTAAATAAAAGGTGCACTGAGCAAATTTTGACAAAACGATACACTGAATACCTCAGGTAACACAGATGGCATTCAATGAGCCAGAAAGCAAATTTTAACAGCCTCACTGATTTAATGATGTGCTCTTGCTAATGGCCGTCATAGAAGGTGGAAAAGACACTCAAGGACTGCAATGTAACAGAATTCAACTTCCTGGGTGAGCCAAGACCTTGCACAAAACACAATTACCCCTCTCCTAAGTGCAAAATAGCCCTAATTTTGTTTGGCTGAGAGCCTCTGAAGTGTCAGGGGGAGACAGATGGCCTGAAAAGCAAGTCCAGAACACAGTGCATACACAGGAAAGAGTTTAGGGCTTCAGAAAATCCAATTTTCTCAATTTGAGAGAAAGTAATCACTGTTTTGAAGTCCGAACTAGGAAACATCGTCAGTGCAAAAGACTCTCCTATTATTTTACGTTATAGCTTCCAAGCTTTGAAAATTTCAAGACTAGAAACTCGCCTAGCACATGGCCTCCAAATCCAGGTCACCTATTCCCCACTATCCCTTCCACCCGGACTAACTGCGGGAAAACCACAGAGCTGCAGGGAAGAGCCCTGAGGACCCGCCAGGCGATGACGGCGTGCAGAGACACAGTCCCACGCTGTACAGCCACAAACCCCCGGGGAGCCCGAAGGATAACGTTTGCCATGTCCCCTTTTCCCAATCCCCTCAGGAAAAGAACGAGGAGGAGGAGGAGGAGGAGGAGGAGGAGGAGGACGGGGTTCCCGCGTCCCCTGTCCCGCCACACAGCGCACCTGACAGAGCCGCCGCCACAGCCACCCCGCCGCCATCTTGGCTCCGCCCCAGCCCGCCCTGCATCGCCCGGAAGGAGAAGAGCGGCCGCATCCCCACCTCCTTCCCCCGCTGCGGAGGCTCTGGCCAAGGAGCTGCGGAGGCGAGGTGGGAGCTCGTACGGCGTCGAACGAGCCATGCGAGCTCCCAGCTCGGTTCCCCACGCCGGTTCCCGCCTCCCCCGAGCGCTGCCTCAGGGCAGCACCGACGGAGCGGCGGCTCCCCCTCAGCCGCTTCCCGCCAACGGCGGCCCTCGGTCCCCTCACAGGCGCTCCCCGTCGTGATCTCTAGGAATCCTTTAAAACAAAACAAAACAAAACCAATTACGCGAACCCTAATTTTCAACGTTCTCCCCACTCTTAAGAATATTTTAAAAAGGGATTCAAGCCTGTTAGAGCAAACCCCATCTGACCGTATTTTACCGAAATATAAAAATGACTGGAAATGGCACATAAACCCCCTTCTTTTTACACATACAAATACCGGTTAGTAATACAACACAGATTGTGACTGGTACAAAAAGGGGGGGTGGGGAAACAAACAAGTACTAATTTATGCCACTAAACCATCTTTAAATACACACAACCAGGTAGGCAGTAACCTGAAATTAAACTGTGTGCAAGTCAAATGCTAGCAACGGGAACCTGAAACCAGCATAGATCACAAGCTCTATCAAAGGTAATATTTTTTATTTTGTTACTTCCTCTGCCACCTAAAATTACAGTCTGCTTTTTACACTAAAACGCCTAAAATATTTACACAACCATCTTCTAATAAAATAACAGTTAAATATTGAAAATAAGATTTTTCTCATAAAATAGGTTTTCTGTATGTACAGGTTTTATCAAAGAGGACTAGTTCTAATATTGAATAGTTTTCCATCATCAACCATCAGCAAGAAAAAAGTTTTCTGAAACAAAACTATGTTCAACTCATGTACAAATAGGCAGAACAGCACGTTTAACATCAGCCAATGCAACACTTAATAATGATGAAGTCAATGTTTGAGGCCTAAAACATTTACTGCTTAGGAAATGTGCATTTCTTTCTTTTTTTTCCTTTATGAAGAACTTCTTTGGTTATTGTTGTTCTATTATATTCTTGGCTGTACAGGAAAAGAGCACCCAATTAATGTTACTTAACCAGGCATATGTATGTGTGTGTACATATATATATTTGTAGATACTAAGTTTAGCACAGATCCTGTCCAATTGTTACTTAAAAACTGCCACTGCAGATTCTTTAATACAGAGCTACTCTTCAGAATTACACCCCTAAGTTTCTACTGTATTCCAGGCAATTCTTCAAGCAGAACTCTGATTTCAATCATCAGTTTGCTTAAACAGTTTTTTCCCACCAGGAACATGAAAACGTGTCCATTTTCCAGTGTAGAGCCTTTCTCACAAAGATCCTTAGAACTTCAAAATGATACAAGCTTGGTAGAGGAAGAGTAGACTATGCTGGGTTTTTTCCAACAGAGGCTCCTGAAAGCCAACATGTTTTACTGCTCACAAAAGCCTCCACTTTGCACACCACGAAGACTTGCACTATCTTTGAGATCTTTTTGTCAGTGGGTCTGGCTGGGGGTACACAGCTGAGCACCCAGTCTGCTGAACCTGGGTCGCACACGGCCCCTGTAGAAGTAAAATGCCACAGCATGGACAGGAACTGCTGGGGAACGTGCTGAGCGACAGGTTGGGAAAGAAAAGGCTGCTGCTGCCTGATCTCCTCAAGAGTACAATGACTGAGAACATCACCTCTTATGTGACAGGAGTGAAATTCCACCCACTGGTCAAAACCAACTGCAAAAACCTCTGCAAAACCCCCCAAAACACTAAACCACGTACACAGAACTTCACTAACCGGAAACTGAGAAGTTATTTCCATTCTCCTGAAGGGTTGTTCTTTAGTATCAGAACATTTTGACCTTAAGTACAAACTTGAAATCATTTGGCTTCACATATTTGGCTTTGACAGAGAAGACACCTCTCTCTGTCAGTGAGTCCCACTTGTTTTGAACTTGTGTGGTCCAGTACTCCTATAAAAGTGCCGTGATACCCTCATTTTGCATAGTTAAACAAGGATTAAAGACAGTAGAAAATAACACCCACCATCCCTCTGATTCTGCTGAAGATATTAAGAATATGGCAAAAAGAACCCAATAAAATAAAACCCAACCCATTAAAAAACCCCCAAACAAACCTGAAGCCTGGAAGATCTGAAATAAGTCTCATAAAATATTTTATAAAGTTAACAATACTCCTCTACTGTGCAAAATTCACAATAAAATCAGAGCTGCTGCGAGTGCTCTGCAATCAACATTTGTATTCTGTAATTAAAGGTTCACTCAACCTAACTCCATTTCTTCCTTAATTGTTTTATTCTGCAGTGTACAATTCTTTCAATAACCTGTTTAATCAGAGAACCAAATCTAAATTTATATAAACTGTGTCAAGTGACCAGCATGTAGACCTGAACCTAAGAGAGGAGAAATAGTCATTAAACAGCAACACCAACTCACCTTTGAAGTATGTTTATAATCAATGAACAACAGTTGAATTTGATGTAATGAAGAGGACTGAAAATGGCGCAAGAATAACATGTTATGCCTAGGTGCTGAAAGAGTATCAGTTTCTTTTCCAAAGGCAAGAATGCTTCCCTGTGTTTGCCTGGTGAGAGAACAAGCATAGCTCAAGCACACACTCTCCTAAAACCATCAAGATGGCTATTCCACAGTGTGATCTATTGTCATGGGACAATATTTCCAGTGCAATCTGATTACCAAGGCAGTGCTCCTGATTCAGTGCCCCCATCAGAGGATGTGAGCCACAGAATAATCATTTTCCTTCTTCAATCCTTGAATTTAGGTCATTTTAAAATCAGCAGATCAAAACCTTGATAAAATGGAAGGTCTAAAATGTCCTGTGTAACCAAGTCAGAACTGAAAATGAACTGCTATATTACTAACTCTTTCACAGTTAAAACCATATTTTTTTTCCTCCATCTCCCTTCAAATGGCAGCACAAAGACAAATAATGTAATCATATCTTTAAGAGAGATGACATTTACTCTCTAGAAGATGCTGGAAGTGATCCAACATAGGCAAAAAAAAGTTTCATCAGAAGTGTGGGAAATTTATTCTTGTAATTGGGGTAAAATGAAACTTGGAAGAGATAAAGACTAAAGATTCTACCAGGACCATCTGGTAGGAACTGATAGCAGAACCATGAACTTCTGTAATTAGTGGCCTTGGAAGTTATCAGCAAAAAGAGCTTAGATAAAAACACCTTATAAGAATATTTGTACCAATTATTTATTTCTTCCCCCAAAACACAAATTAATAAAAAAAAAGGGAAAAAAGCAGATTTTTTTTTCTAGACCTGGATAAAAGAATTATAATTTTCAACAGGTAGTTTACAATCAGTGGGAATAAACAAACAGTCCAAGTTTCCTGATTGATCCATTCAGGGTGTGCTCAGTAGCTGTCTATCAAACAACTTTATTTACAACTCAGCATCATCCTGCAGTAGATCTGGATCTTCATCATCCAGTAAGAGGTCAGCATCCATGACTTCATTCTCTTCCATGACATCACCCAGATCCGGAACAACATCGTCATCAATGTCACCAACATTTTCAACATGTTTAACCAAACTCATGTGATCCAGGGGGATCAAACCATGCCCAACTGGCCCAGTAGTTCTTGCAATAGTGGCTGCCATTTCTGCTGCCACAGCAGCTTTCTGAGCCTTCTGCCTTTGCTGTTCTTCTTGTTGTCTGTGAGTCTTCATATGAGCATTGCGGCTTTTGATTTTGAAAAAGACCCTAAAATTTAAAGGAAAAAAAAACCCAGATAAAAATGCACTGCTTTTGATGAAATGAGCCAAAAAAGACTCAACAACTTATCAGTACATTTGCTTCCTTGTCCTGAAATAGAAGTCAGTGAAGTCTGCAATGCCATGGTGCGAATTTCAGGGACATATTACCAGATTTATACATCCTGATGGTATCAAAATGGCCCACTCTAACTCTGCCAGAGGTAGTTAGTTTGTAGCTCCCACACCTGCTTCAGTATCTATGCACATTCTAATGCTCCCTCTATCAGTTTCACAACCATGGTGCACAACAGGGAAAAAGTGAAGGAATACCACATTAGGACGGACAAACTCAAGCACAGAAACACAGAGTAAGTTGCCCACTGTCACATCCAAGTCTGTGACGAAGCAGGAAGCTGGAATGTCAGATGTAGAAATTCTAGCAGATAAGTGGAAAATAGGCGTAGCGTAAATGCTGCAGTGGCATCCAAAATGTCATGCACACCTGTCTCTGGCAGTTTTGGTAAGAGAACCTAACATCTAGGGGGAAAACTTCTTCCAAGACTGAGCAAATCTGAGCAAAATACAAAGTTTGTTCACAGCACTACTGATCTAGAACCTAAATGGGCAAAGGCACAGCAATACTGCAGACAGTCACACTTACTTGCCACACTCCTTGCAAGGAAAAATTGTTGTTGGGTCGGTCTCGCCGCTTGTTGTGCTGTGGGCAGGTGAGCTCTTGATGGAGCAGTATCCGCTCTGTGTACCGGATTTCTGCTTCGTGCTGGGAATGGTGCAGCGTGTTTTGGTCACCTGGTTCGTACCTCCGTGAATGCGAGCATGGCCATTCAGCGCCTGTCGGGAACTGAACACCTGGCAGGGAGCGGGGTGGAGGGGAGGGGAAAAAAACAACAGCCACACACAAATAAATAAACCCCAAGAAATCACAAGAAGACACTGGAACAGGAACTGCAGAAAGTAGGATGCCGAATGCATATCACAACAGAACAAGTGCACACGTCTCATATGCACCATCTACTTGGTCAAATGGTAGTTGCTTTCAGCAATATCCCACTACAGTTAAACACAGTCTTAATAAAACAAAGCAATGAACTATCCTATTATTAAACTTATGTAACCTAACTGGAGCTGTTGCCATATAGTATTTCTAACTGATACATCATCTCAGAATTCAGTTTTCTGTACAGATCTAACTGCTTGTATTTTGTGGGGTGGGAATTCAGAGCAGTCAAAATCACAATTCACTAGTTTACATACATGACCACCACCTCCCTCTCCCCCTTAAATATACCAAACACACATACAGCGCCACAGTTTGGCATTTCACAGATGAAGGAGGACGAAGAAAGTGAAAGACCCTGAACGGCAGGCAGATCTATAGGTCCAACAAGAGAGATAGCTGGTGGGTCAGGTGACTTCTGCATTTCCCTTTCTTCCTTTCTGTCTTCTTCCATCTCCTCATCTTCCTCTAACACTTCCTCTTCTCCACTTGTCTAAAACAGACAGTGCATTTAAGGAATACTACAAATATGGTCAAAGACAGCACTGGATATTAGGTCATATACAGTTCTGTCATAAACAGCATGCTGTTTAGTCAAGTGTGCATCCCAGTATCAGTATTTCTTCCCATCCTGAATAAACTTCTCATCTTGCTGTATTATGGAGCTTTGGCTCCAAAGACCTACAGATGCCAGGCTGTCCTGCCATCAGAAAGGCCATGCACACTGTACTTGTAGTCAACTTACTTTAACAAAACCCCAGAACAACCAACCAAAAAAAACCCAGCCCAGAAACCAACACATCTCAAGTGGTATTTGTACTAGAATGTTAAAGCAGCCTTTAGGAGCACACACACGCATAATTTACAGAGGTTTCCCTGGACTACAGTTAGATAATGCACTTCTATCTCACTGCAGTCCAGCCACACAAATCTTGGTATAGCTGAGGTCACACAATATTCATACAGAGCATAATTTAGAGTCATGGGATAATTTCTGTTGAAAGATACCTATGTCACCTAACTCAACTGCCAAACAGGTTTTGTCAAAACAGGACAAACAAAAATTATCAAGTGTTCAACTTTCCCATCTTTTTTTAGACTTACCAAGCATTCATCTCTTTTCTTCTCTAAACGTGTTCTGTGTTTCCGTCCCAAACGCAGGATTTTCTTCCAGGTATAGTAGTATTCCACACATTGTGCAACTGTCTTAGACTTAACCTGTAGTTAACGAATTACAGAAATAGTACTTTATGCTTTCATTCAACACAATTTCAATATACTTCAAGAGGTAGGCTTTATTACTCAAATATTCAAATGAAGGAAAAAGGCAGTCTGACTACAACAGGAATACTCTTGTATAATAATTATTTTTAAATTTTTCTTCAGTCAAATATGTGTTGATTTTTTCAGCTTCAGTAGATTTCTCTGGGATTCTCTAGACTCCAGACAGAAAATGACTTAGAATATACTTCTGCAGCTCAAGTGTACAGCACCACTGAGAAATCTAGGATTTAAGACTTGATTCACACAAACCCACATATTTTTCAACAGTTGAGCTAACAAGTAGGGTATTGTGCCCTGAAATTTATAACCTTGTCTTTTCTGCTTTGTGGCAGAACATGAAAAATAAGCCCAAACATGTTTTCTCTTTATTATCTTTATTATATTTTTTTCTTTATTATCTCTTCTCTTTATTATCTTTATTATCTTTCTGGCGCCAGGCTCAATGCCAGTGATTTGGGTACCTTGTAACAAACTGCCAAAGAACACCAAGATGATAATGGAAAACCGTACTTGTCCTACACGTAAAATGCCATGATTTGGATTCCAAGTGTGAAAACTTTCAGATGTAATAACAAGAGGAACAACTTTTATTTATTTATAACTGTTTTGTACTGGTGCCTAATGCATAGGTACACCCAATGAATATACTCCTCCTATCGGTGTTCTTGTAACCACTGCTGCCTCTATGCTTGCAATCAGCTGGTCTGGCACTGGAGTGAAAATGAAGGGGAACAGAATAGAGCAAAAGGAAAAAAACCCGACAATTGACAGAAAAGAAATAACCATACCATTTTCTGTACAAATATGAAATCCTTGCTGTAGGTGGACAATGCCTCTTTGAACAGCCTCCTTTCTTGATGTGTCCATTTGTCAGAGCCTTAAAAAGAAAGTGAAATCATTATGAACGATAAAAACTCGCCTTTATGTTGATGCTGTATCTGAAACAAGAATTGGGAAGTCTCAAGCACATGTGAGTGATTGCTTCTACCAATACAAGTATGGCTGTACTGACCTAGACCTAAAGTCCATCTAACCAGTATTTGGTCTCCAGCAGTGGTGACAGGCAGCTGCCTAGGAAACAGTAAGATCAGGGCAAGCAAAATACAATGCCTCTCCCTAATTTTTCCTAACCTCTGACCATGTTGGGCACAGGGGATTTCCTGAGTCTGTTGCAATTTGCTTATTTAGTAACTACCCTTGGAAGTGCTGAGCTGCTCTTCCTTTCAACCAATTAAACTTCTCGTACCCAAAACATCCTTTGCCAAGGAGTTTCACAGATCAGTGGGCCCTCTGCATGAAGAGCCACCCCCCTTTCTTTGTTTCCTGGCTCCCAGTAGCTTCACTGGATGACCCTTCATTCTTCAAGTGGAGGAGAAAGTGAACTCAACCTTGACCATCACCCCCCATGCTATTCAGAATTGTGTGCCCTTTCTACCACTCCCAAACCTTTGATCATTACTGCTGTCCCCCTCTGAACCTTTTCCATTACTAAAACATTCCTATAGAGCAACAGGACCAGAAAGGTACATAGAAGTCCACATAAAATCCAGACTTTCACAGTGGCATCACCATGTTTTCTATCCTCTTAACACTTGACTATGGTTTTTAGCTGTTGTAAAATACAGCTGATACTTTCTTAGAACTAGCATTACAATCCCAAACTCTCATTCTAATTGAGAAGTACCACCACAGAGCTCATAATTTCCTATGTAAAGCTTGTATTGTTTATTCCCATGCATGCCACTTTACATTTGATGACACAGAAGTTCATGTATCTTTTTGTTCTCCAGATAATAACTTCTGTAAGATCCTTTTGCAGCCTTTCACTTGATGGCTTGGGATAAGACATGTAAATCTCTGTGACAGAGGGCACAAGCAGGTAGAGACTGTAGCAATCCGCAATATGCACAAAGTGTTTTTTATCACTTAATGGAAGCTGTATATAAAACTTCTGAATATTGTTATTCTGTGTTTGGTCTCCTGGCCTAACTGCCCATGAAAATGCAAAATCAGCATTTAAATTGAAATGAATTTATGCTTTCTCAATATTAGTCAAACGGAAGGAGCACAGGATTGCTCTACTGCATCAAAGCAGTGTTCTGTTTGTTAGGAGTGGGCAGCATTACATAAATTAAAGGAAGGATATGCAAGAAGTCATAAAGTGGATGCCTTTGAAATGACTTACACTATAAGAAGATTCTATTTCAGTCTGAGAATTTCTGAAACACCTAAAACTTTTATGAAAAGAAATCCCTAATATTCCTGATAATGTTACCACTCTCCATAGAAATGCTTGCCTCTGCACTGATTTCAATTAACTTGGTCTTGGCACCACCCATGTTATTGAACTCTACAGGTTGCTTTTGTCTTAAAAAAATATCAGTGTTATTAGCTGCAAATTTATTACTTTTCAGCATCAGCTCCCAGGCTTACAAGCTCAGAGCAGGTATCTCATCACTCCTTCATATGCTGAAAACTACAAAATTAACTTTTCTGCAATCTGTTTTCTACAGGCTCTTCCAGTACTGGATATAAGCATGTATTAGTTATTTCTGCAGAGATTTACACTTAAAGCTCTGTTAAGAGAGAAAGGCACTGGCTTCAAGCCATGAGTTTTTCTTATTCTGTTATCACCCAGAGATCTTTCTGCTGACACACTACTTTTCCATCTTTTCCCACCTTGAACCAGCATCATTCTCTTCTTAAACCACTTGTCAGTCATTTGCATTTACCCTCCCTTTGTGCAGGGGTAAATGCACTCATTCAGTCCAGGGGGCTACTCTATTGTGCCAAAACGTAACTTTAAAAAGCATGACAACACCAGCAGAGATATTATTTTTTTCTAGTCATTCTGCTCTCCTGCCTCTACTCCACCCTCCTAAAAAAACAACACAATAAAAATAATAACATAGAATCACTTCCATGAACTAATTTTGTTGTACACCTATTGAGAATTTGGGCCTTGCAGACTTTCTCCAATAGCTGTGGTATTAGCAGAGACCCTTATAAGATTATGCGGGTTAATTGGAAGTAACCTAATTAATAGAATAAATCCTGTGTAGGAAAAGAAACAGAAGAAAAGCTGTTTTTAACTCTGGTTGCTGGGAAACCACTTTTGCTCTTGTTAGCTTGAGGGAGATATAGAGAACGTGCATAGAGAGAGATCTGCAATGCAGCAAAAAAGAATTTGGGGCTTTAGAATACAGATCAAATTTTAAAGCTGATCTTTATGTTTAGATATTTATTCTGTGTTTTGTTTTACCTGCCATACTGGATTTTGCATTGATTAATTGACATTAAATATCTTCCACTCATTTGTGTGCTTTGGGCCCAACTTGTGGGTTTCAAGGGGGCTGCATGTACACCCAGGGAGGCCCATGGAGAGGCAGCTGAAATCCACCATGTACAGCATATGCTGGGTCTGATCCACACCCTGTCACAGCACGGACAAGGAACTTCCAGACTGCCTGAAGTGCCCTGTGGCAGAGACCATCTCTCCTTCAGTTCTCACTGCAGAACTTCAGACCTGAGAAACTCCACTGTTCAAAGGACAATAGCGCAAGTGTTCGCAATGGTGCCCCACTTGTATTAGGTATGTGCTCCCTCTCTCTTCCTAAAACACCATCCTGACAGATGGCAAAGTCTTAGGACAGAAATTAGAGTATTCTGCCAAGGAGCCCTGGTTCGGCATGTCCTGCTCTTGGCACAAAACAGAAAATCTTCAAGTTTCACAGGAGGCTTCCTTCACAAGCTAACAAGTTTCAAAGGTGAGCTATTTGCCTGTACCCTCATTCAGAGGCAATGCTAAGGATGAGTTTGGGTATCTGTTGTTTGTGTTACTCTAACGAGTTAATTCTCACGAGTCAGTGGCATGCTCTCTGTTTCAATGTATTCCACCCTTCAATGTGGCAAGCCTGAGAGCTGTGATTTCTGAGTATGGAGCAGAAAACATGAAGTTATCCCAAAGAGATGCCACTTGAAGTTATATTAAAGCTATTCATGCACTATGTGGTGAAAAATTTTCATATGCCTTGAGTGGCTGATTATCAATCAGAAATAACTTGTTATTCAAGAGCTGCTGCACAGTGCTAGAGCAATGCTGTCAGTATGAGTTGCAATCACATGTTGCATGCAAGAGCATTAGAAAGTAATTCTTTGTCTTGTTATTTTATGGCACTTAAATCCAGACTGGTGAGATTTTATTTCATGCTGTGATAAGCACAATCAAACTTTCTTTCCTGCTTAAGAAATAGGGATTCACAGGTGTCCACAGGTCTCGGTGCTAGTTACCAAGGATTAGCATCATCTCATGTGAAAGATTAAACAAAACAGTCTCTTGGCTCCTCCCTGAACCCCAATGAATTCTTTCTGAAACTACTGTGAAGTTGCTTTAGTAAAGACTGTTCCTCCTCTGCCACACAGGCAGAAATTTCTTATCTGCTCTGCTAATTAGATTGTTTACTGATGATGAGTTTGTGGGATATCTCTTCATCTTCCTCTCTCATGCCCTTGAACTGTCTCACACGTATGATTTGGTATCATCTCTTCAGAAAAGAGACCCTCATCAAAGTTGCTGGCTGATGTCCTCCTTCTCCATCCATTCCCATGTTCACCCTTTGGACTGCAACAGAGCTGCTATCACAGGCACAGGCACCTCCCTCAAGACAAAACTGAAAACCTGATGTTCACATTTATTCACTGTCACTATCAGCTACCGTCAAACACATTTCTGTTCTTGTTCTCAGGCCAAGGGGTTAAGGAGTTGCTTTACAAAGATTTCTTGTTACTTGGAAGTCTTTCCAGTGGGCTGCTCCAGCCAGGAACTAGCCTGCTTCTATACTGACCTTACACAGTGACTGTAACTGAAATGAGTGCATAACCTTGGACACTGATTGACTGACCACCAGAAGACTCTTGGCTTGTTTCCTATTGAGCCTCAACTGGACATGAAGTCTTAAATGTCTTATGTAAAACCCTATTCTGTGTCTCAGCAGTTCTTAGCCACTACAAAGCATTTAGCAATGGAGCACTGCAGAGGAGAGAGATTTGCCATCTATGCTCAGATGACACAAATGAAGTCCAGTGGCTTAACACCACATATGTATTTCGCTTCTGCTTCATCACCACAATGCAGTTCTTGCTGTGTTTATGAAACAAGTCACTAATCCAGACTTTCTCAACCAGATCCCCTCACAGAGGCTCTGTATGCAGCACTAGGATCCTAGTGAGAGTTACAGCACTGCCTCTTTGGAAGGATGCTCATGATTATCATATTCATTTATTGTGCACCATCACCTTGGAGGAAGCAGGCAGGATGGCAGATTGTTTATGTACCAGAAAATTAAGACATAACTAATACTAAATTACAAATTACAAATAACAGCAGTTTTAAAAGGAGATGAAATTGTTAAAAGAGAAAAATAATCACCCGAGGCAGTTTTAAATCCATAGAATCCTACACAGCAACATGGATACAAAGCTTCTGTACATTGTCAGTCATGTAAAAAACTGCTAAACTTGCAACAAACGGCTCTGGGAGTACCCTTGGCACTGTCCACATCATCTCTCTATTAAATGCTGCCATCCCTGCTGCAGACAGCAGAGAGTGCAACGTGATCCCGTGCTCCAGTCTGGGATGCCAGGCTTGGACTCTGTAACACATAGAGAGATCACACAGAAACCTACCGGCATAGTGGTAATTTGCCAAAGGATGACACTTCAATCTCACTGGCTTTCTCAACAGCAGCTTTTCAAGAGCAACCTAAATGAAAAAGCAGGGAAAAACAGAATTAGGAAAAGCAATCAGCTGTGGCATAAAACTGCATCTAGCAGACTATTTGGTATGAGGATATGAATTTATTTTCTCTCTTTTCTGTCATATAAATTCACATCAAATTACTCTGAGGCCCATTAACACTGTACCTCACAGAAGAGCACCTAATGTGCACCTGTCCTGCCTTAATGAACGCAAATGTGGCTATTACTTAGCAACTTGCAGCTCTTTCCCTCCCTTTTGCTTGCCACAAACAAATACATTTTTAGTGTTTGACTTGGTAGTGTTAATTAATACTAATATTTAATGCTTAGTTTGACAGTCAATATTTAATTTATTTAATTTGGTTTGCTAATATTTATAGCATAAAAAAATTCTAGAATAACTGTTTATGTCAACATCTGTCAAGAATGACAGCAAGTACAGCTAAGCGTCCTTCAGATCAGGAAAACAGAGGATTCATGGATCCTAAAAATTTTTCCCCTGAAAATGCAGACTCTCTATAAAGCAAATTCCACATCCTGACGTTCTCAGACCCCCCAGATATAGCTAACAGAGTCTAAGGAAACTGGGACACAGCTAAAACCCACTCTATTAGTCAATCCAGTGAGACTCATTCCAGCCCCATGTTTTGTTGCATTTGATTTTATACTGGCTTTCCAGGAACTGGTGCAAGGGGCCTTGCCTTTCCCTAACACTTGGCAAAATGGATGTTTTGCCTTAGTTAATAACATTCCCATCACTAAACTAATGCAAATATTTGAAATGCATTATTTATATAAGAACTGTGTGCAATTATCTCACAGTTCTGAACACATAAGTAGATGTCATTGCTGCTCCAAAAAAAGGTTTTTTATAAGGGCTAGAGGAGGACTAAGCTCTCTGTGACCAAATATAAAGCCTGTGAAATATCAGGGCTGGAGCAAGCACTGGGAGACATTCAAAGCCCCAAGGCTATAAACTAAGTAATCTTATCTATATGAAATATACAGTAAGCCTTCAGAGAGGCACTGCTTTGAAATTTAAATTTATTAGAGAATAAAGGGAAAAGTCATTCCCCAAAAATGTTACAGGATGTTTAAAGCATCATTGCAAATCAATCAGAAATCTTTTTTATATAACCATATCTAAATCCATTTAATAAAGCATGCTAATTTATCTGCAGAAGAGGATCATATCTCCCCTTTCAGCTTTTTATCTTACCATAATATCTCCTTTTGCTTCAAAGAGAGAGTGCAAAGCGTATTCTGAGTTAGTTCCTCCACCAGGTAACACACTGGAACAGCTCATATTTAAAAGGTCTTCCACTGTCAGAAACAAGTCAACATTTTACTGCTAATACAGTAGCCTGTCAGTCAAACATCCAGAGCCAAGGATTCTGTAATGCCCCTCAAAGACCACAAAGTTCAGAGCAGCAGACTCTTTCACACTTTTTCTCCTCAGCATCTCATCTCATCTCCTTGTTTCAGGGTCACTGAGGAGAGGATGTTAACAGAGCACATCCTTGGGATGGGACAGGCTACTCCAGAGCAAGAGATCTGCCTGTGAGGCAGTGACTTGCACACACCAGTGACGCTGCTGTGCCAAGAAGGCTCCAGCCAGGGAGAAACAGAATGAACCATGTTAGAAGCAGGCAAAAACTCTGCTCAGAACTAGTAGAAACCACCAAGCCTGCCACATTTCCGCTCAACTATGGTCACAGGACAGGCCCAGGATCCACCAGCTGCCTCTCAGCTGTGACCTCTGCCTCTACCAGGCAGCACCCAACTTCCCAGCAATGACCTTTCCCCCTTGCCTGCCAGAAAACAGTTCATCCAGACTTCCCTTTAAATGCCACTATATAATGCTGTTGCCCTGAACCTATACCAGGTAGTTGTAGTCTCTTGCTCTGCACTCTAAGCAATTAATATTCTCTTGAACGTTTTGTTCAGTACAGACACGAGAAATCAATGCGTATTTCTTCAACAGGCACAGGCTGACATAGGAACTTCTAAAATGGCAAGTCATTATACCTCTTTGTTGGAAGACTTTGTTCTCCAGTTCTGGCCACGGTTTCCAAACCAAAGTAGCCTTGTGCACGTCGTTCTCCATTAGCAATCTGTCCTGCAGCTCAGGAATGTCAGCCTGGAACCTGGACCCGATATTGATTCGCCTATAAAAAGAATAAATAAATAAGTATTCAACTACACAATGTGTAGAAAAACAAAAGTCAGATTACTGTTCACTTTATTTCCAACAAAACTTTTATTGCACTGAAGTGGCAGGAAATTGTGTCAGATTGCTTTACGCAATGCTTTACTCCCAGTGGGATAAGTATTTTGAATACTAGAGAGAACTGATCTCTCGGGGAAAAACAAAAATTTCAATATGCAATTTAAGCCACACTGAGACATCATACCTTAGGGACAACCCAAGCTAGTTTATATACATGACTAGCAAAGAGGCTAGACATCAGAAACAGCAGATTTCTGTTCCACAGAGAATGGCACTCTTCAGCAGAGAGCAAAAAGAGCCATTACTGCTGAGGGACAATCCTATTTACCCTTTGCTGTGGGGAAACTACCAGGTAACACCACCATTCCAAAGCTCCACTCTTAATATCTGTATGTACAAAAGCAAGAATATTGGGTTGGCACACTTTCCTCACAGCACTCTTCCCAGCCATCACTAACTGTTGTTTCACTTCAAGCGGCTCCCACCAAGCCTCTCCCTGGCATTTCTGAGCCATGACACCTAAATCTTCCACAACCCCTTTGCTCCAAATGTCCTTAGCCACCATCCACAGAAACCTTAAAGGCATTCAGCCCAACATGATTTCAGGCAGTTGAACGCTTCCTGCCTGGTTCAAAACACATGCTCTAGGCTGGAGCTAATCTATAAAAGCAGTGACAAAAATACTGTTTTTCTTACGGTTCAACAGTCTGTTCTCCAGGCCCAGGCGTCACTGGAATGACACTTCCATCAATACTATCTGAAACAGAGATTGGAATCTGAGTATTGCTGATTTGCTGCTGGTCACCCTCCCAGGCTGCATTGCCACCTCCCACCTAACACCAACATTACTCCAGTCTATGATGCAAAAATGACTCTTTGTTGATATTTAGAAACAGTCTAAATTTTTATAGGTAACAGAAATGTCTGAACTTGTAGAGGTTTCTACTGCCCTGATTCTGAGTTATTAGATAGCTTTTCTTATGAAGTACTGAACAACAAATACTTAACATGAACCCCATGTCTCAAACTAGGTTTTTTTCCTCCACTTCAGAAGGCCCAGATGTAATGAGAGGCATGGTGGTCCTTTCTTGAGGCAGACCACATGGAATGATCACAGCCTTACTGGCAGATTAGGCTCCTCTATTCACTTTATGCCTCACAAAGTCCAAGGCAAAACTGCCACTAAAAATGGACTCTTCCTGTGTATCAGAAGAACTGGCCATGCACGTGAGCACACACAAAACCCATCAGCGTGGTGACACGAGAAGAAAGGACAATGGTCTCTCCTTTGCACTGCTGCTCTGTAAATGCAATACTTACTAGACCGACACAGGAGCACCCGTGGAGTGGGTGTCAGTGGAGTAAGCGGCAGCTGAGCATGTGATGTGCTGTGAGAAGAGGTGAGAACACTGCTGAAGAGACCAGAGCCTTGCCGGACGGGACTGAGCATTGGTGGTGGAGTGTAGGGGGGCAGCTCGTGTGTCCGGTCCAGCAGGTGATCGCCCAGAACACGCGGAGAGCGAAGCTGACTCTGGTACAGAGTGGCACCGGAGTGGGACATGCTGAGGCTGAAGGAAGGAGGAGGTATGAAGAGAGGTTCGGGTCTGTGCCGGTATTTCTTCTTGTCCTGCAATGGTTTGAAGTTTTCTTCCAATTTTACAGCACTTGGATGAGGTTTTTTGCTAGTTTCCTAAATGAAAACACAGAGAATCTTAGCATTTAGCCATGCTTAAATGTGGTTTGCACACAGTCCTCTACGGCTCTGGGCAATGGCCAGAGAAAAGCTGTTACCACCAGGCAGTTATTCAGGTACCACTATAATAACCCTGGCCAGTAAAGTACCTGGCACTACACAGAAACCTCAGGGGAGTGAGTAAAACCAGGACAAATTACCCCTCACCTCCAGCAGCAAGCCCTCTGGGTCAAGGTAGGGCTGAGCCACAGAGACAGACATGGAGAGGCTGCTGTCAGCTTTAGAAAATGCAGGGAATGGCTCTCCCAGACCGTGAGTCTCCCACACCCTTCTTCATCGTTACCCAGACACTTTGGGCACTTCTGTTTGCACTGAACACACACAACAGGCTGGTGGGAGATACTTCATTACCCCGTCACAGTTTATTAGGAACTTTATATGAGGTTTTCTAATGCATTTGTTTAGTGAGACCAGGAAGGACACATGAGCTCAGTGAAATTACTGCAGTACTCAGCAGCAGGAAAGGAAGAAAAATGTAATAAATTCAAATTCTTTGCCTCTTATCACTGCATTCCCATCAGCTTGATTACAGTCCAGCTGCAACAAATCTTGAACTTAACTCTCTCCTCTTTGCTTGGAGAAAAAAGGGTAGTAGATGACCACTTGGGAAATTCACACACTATTAACATGCCCAGACTTCTAGAATTTGAATGTTAAAAATAATTTAGTAACAAATCCCTAGAGTATACAGAAGCAGAAGGCACAGGATTTATGCAAACCTGGAATCTGGATTTCTTGGAGAGGGTGGGGATAAGGTAGGAAGAAACAGGTCCTCAGGTTGTGCTTTAAGAACACACAGAAGCTGGTAGATGAACACAGTATTATTAAATGTACTGCTTTTAGGTACTTAGGCTCTAGGCCATCTTTAGAATAAATTTGGGAAACAGAAGAAAAATCTTGACAGCATTACTCCAGAATGTCTGCATCATCTGGTAAATTCTACTACTACATAAAGCAAATTACTACAATGTATGTTTAGACAACATACATCTTTACACCATGGGTGGTTCTTGAGAATCACATTCACCCAATAAAAATCATGTTAAATGAGCATTAGCACTGTCACCCTTTATCCCTTATGTTAATAAGTTCCAGCTTGAGGAAATGTTTTTGATTACAGAGGTCCTGTCCTCTTTGTTAGATCATGGCTGCATCCTCTCCAACAGCTGTTGACATTTCTTCTCTGTAAAAAAAATTTAGCTTTGGAAGAGTTCTGCAGGGAAGAAAATGCAGCTTTGCAGAGGATTTTTTTGATAATGGACATTCAGAACAGTGAAAGTTACCTGGAATGACAGATAGAGTCCATCAAGATGGTGAACATTTAGTGTTCATAAGGGAGAAAGGGGGAAAAACATAAACTCAAGGAAAAAACCGAAACAACCCAAAACCTAAAAAAGAGATCCAGAAGGCCAGATCCAAGTCTTTGATTAAGGGCTCATTTTGTTCTGCTCTCCATGTGTGAAACAGCTGGTACTCCTTTCTCACAAGTGTAAAGCAAATGAATGCAACATCTTAGAAATCCTGAACACCTCCATCTCCTGCACTGCTTCACCTGGAGTACCTATGCCAACACTACTTTCAAAAAAGGTCACGTTGAACAGTAAAGGAGATAGTGCTGTCCATGGGCTCTCAATGCAGAAGCACCCCAATACTTTTCTGAAGCTCGAGTAGCTGATTCCCATTATCCAAGACAGAACGCATCCTTGAGGACCCTGCTGCTGCATCTTGATAGATCCATTCTGGACAGATCCTGATGGACCTCACCTGCCTGCTAGCTTCAGCTCACCATCCTGTAGCCTTGCTGAATGTTTAGCTCCTTTTTGCTGTTTCATTTTACTGATTCCATGAGTTTTGTGTGAGCTTTTCTGGACAGCTCAAGGCACAGTATAAATAAATGCAACACAGCTTCAGTTCTTTGGTATTAAAAAAACCCTCTCCAATGGCACAGTCTCTTTACAGAAGAAGAGGAAACTGTGGATCTTTTGATCTTTTAATGTTTCCAATGCTACTGCTTATATAAAAGATAGAGTCCAGACAGGGAACTGCATGAGTTTGGTTTGCCTGGGCAACAACAAAGACCACGAGCAAAATTTTGAGCAAATGAATGTGCATTTAGCCAAACACTGGCAGATTTAATCACAGTCACTTTACATACGTTGCAGAAATACACAAGCCCAAGCCACCTACTCTGGTGTCTCTAGAGAAGATCTCCCACTCAGAGCTCAAGGATTCAGAAAAGACTGTCCCTATTCTTTAGAGGAACTACAAATAGAAATGAAAATTTCTACTGCTGTGTTACTAAGTATTGTGAAACGATGGCTTTCACAGTAAAGTGGAAGTTTATGTGTAAAACCTCTGTCTTAAAGGAAAAGAGGAAAGATTTTATATATACTTATATGTGTATGTCTGAATGAAGAGTAAGGAGTGAATATTGTAAAGAATCACCCAAGATGATATTATGCTGATCCCTCATTTGGCCAGCAGCCTCACATGGAGAAGGAAAATCAAAAATATCACAAGGATATTTCTCTGCGTTGTACAGATAATACCATACAGTACTTATACTCCCCAGTAATTCCTTATCATGGCGCAGTCTGCCAAAATGGATTTGAAGGAATGAGCAGAATCCATTTCTACACCGGAACACAAAATAAATACTGCTTGCTCCAGGACTCCTTCAGGAAAATAATAATGAGCATTCTCACATCTCATTCAAGCACTCCTCAATTCCTCGACCTGACTGACCATTTCAGTTTTATAAGCAAAATGAAAGCACTAAGCAGAGCTGTTTCTCCTGAATCAGAAATCCCAGTGATTAACCCTTAGAGCTGATACATGCAGGGAGAAAGGGAAAAATGACTTCACTACAAAACTCTGAGTTTCAGATTGGCTTAGAGCACACAGTCTAAGCACTGCACTCTCTTTGGCTGAAATGAGAAGCACATATATCTGACTTCAGAAAACAGGAAGAAATAAACTGCCGATTTTAAGCAATAACGTAACAATGAAGCAGCCTGAAAAGGAAAAAAACAAAACCAGTAAAAAGATAGTAAATCCCTTTGTTCTAGTGGGATAAAAGAATATCACATTCCAATTTCAAGTTATTTGTTTTCAACTGAAATCTTGATTCCTCAGCAAAGGAAAATTAATATTTTCAAGTGATTGAGGAATAAATGCTGATGCCACAGGGCTTTTTTTATTTTTTAGGAATCATAAAGATTCTAGATACTAATGATTCTAAAATACAGATGTTTTAGAAAGCAGCAGCACTACAAGCAAAGGGATTTAACAAGCACAGGACAGTTAGTGGCAAGAAACACAGCACTCACAGAGGATGAGCAGGGGTTGGCCACTTTTGGACTGCACGGTGGAGAGTAAGTCATCTTCACGAGAACGGGCATCTCGTCATCTGACACAGAGTTGGCAGGCTTGTCTGTGACTGTGGCAGTGCTGGCAGAGGGCTGCGTGCTGGGCTCAGGTGACAGAAGCTTTACAGGGACAGACACTGGCATGACGATGGGCGCGAGGCCATCCACCTCTTTAGGCAGCGGCTGCTGTGGTGCTTTCTCTCCTTCATCCTGCACAGACAATTAAAGGCTTTCAGCCCGAGTGAGGGAGCGCTGCTTGTGGATCGATGCACCACACAACGTGTGCACCATGGCTGAAAAGAAGTGGCCAGGGTTACAAAACACACAACAGTGTTCCTTCCTGGGACTCTTTATTTGCCTCTGATGAAGTCAGCAGGTCAGCAAGAATCCTACATAGGATTCAGTCTCGGTGACAATCACCTGAAGCATCTTTACAAGGTAACTTGCAGGAGGGGAGACAAATGTCTTTTTACTACTACAAACACAGAATTCTCCATCACCCAACTGAAAACAAAAAGACAAACTGTGGAACTCTGGTAGCTCTTTGCCTTCCTATGGTATTCCCTATTAGGGCAGAATTTCTAAAATATCAGGATAGAGAAAAACTGGCTTGACAGAGCAAGTTATTTTTATGCAGAACAACTCGAACACATTTTTGGTTTGGTATTTGTTGATACCTATACAACTAAAACACTTTGGAAAAAAGCTGTCAAAGATTCAACAATTCTGCTCCTCTAGTTAAAGCCTGGGAAGGCTTCCAATAAATATTCCTTAGTCATCCAAGTAGTTCAAATGAAAATAAGGAAGACTTGATGTTCCTGGTATTTCTAATATAATAAACAAACATGAGGAGGAAAAAAATTAGACACTCCTGACGTGACTTGGTAGGGTGTTCTGTAATGTGCAGAGAAACAGAGGACAAACACTGATCTGTCCTCCACCACTGCCTCTGTCTTCAAAACAAGACTTCCGGCCCACAAACCAACAGAATGATGTGCATTTCTACTTCCATGGGGTATGACACAACGAAACAGTGCTGAGAAGAACAAGTTTTGACAGCAAAGCAAAGCACGGCAAAGCAAGCAAACATCAACACAAAAGGACTGTGCCAAATACTGAAATCAAATGGACTGCTACCTGTTTGAAGTTAGGAGATGCTCTTACTCCTCCGTGTGACCTCATGTGACCATTTAGAGCAGGCAAACTCTTAAATTCCTTCAAGCATATTGAACACATTAGCTTGTTCTTCGCATCAGCTCTCTCAGGAAGTGTTTCTCTGTTTTGGCCACTATTTTTATTTTCATTTTTTTAAGAATGGAACAGAAGAAAAAACATTAGTTTGGCATGTTCTCTTTGTTGCAGAGGGAGCTTTTTTAATAAAGGAAGTCAATAAAATTTTACAGCTAGATGGTAATGAAGTCACAAGTAAGCACGTGGTGATTGCTGTGGAATACATGGCCAATATCCTAGATCAGCTGTTCCCAAGGTGGGGAGAAGGGAAGTTTTGAGTAGGACATGCTCATCAATACAGAAAATCTGAGAACCTATGAAATCTACCCTGACAGACCTGCCTTTCCCCTCTCATGACAGCAATTAACAAGTACTTGGACAAAATGCCTACAACTCATGGTAGGCAACCACTCTGATGGACACCTTGGCCCTTCAGAGGTGAGACCTTAGGAGAAAACCAGAAGATCTCTGCTGCCAAAGATAAAAATCCAAACCACACTGCATCCCTTTTTTTGTAAATGCAACACTGGAGCTCCCCTGCTTTTGGTTTTAATTTGGTTCTCTTCCTTTTTTTTTTTTTGTTTTGTTTTGTTTTTTTTTTTTAAAGGAGAGCATTTATTTGATTCTATTGCCGTGGGGGGATGCTGTAAATCATACAAATTTAAAATCTTGTACAAAGCACAAAACTGAAGATCTTTCTAGAAGTGCAACAATTATTACCCACCCAGACTGAATTATTTTCCCTCTAAATACAGATCTCCTTTGCATTTCTCATATTTAATTAAAAAGACAAAAAGACTCTTTCAAAAATACCTTTGTTCTGGGGACAGTGGCTGCAGTCTGCCATCTGACAGTTGCATCTGCTATCAAAACAGGAGAATGGAAGAGAGGGGAAAAAGTTGAGAAAAGAATTTTTCAGGAAATACTGTGTAAATGAAAGTCCTCACAGCATTAAGTCTGCATTTCGCATACAGTTTTACTACTATTAAAAGCCTTTGAGTTGAGAGCCAGACATCAAATCTGTCCCTGTGAGCACTGCTAGTTCAAGTTTTCTTCACTCACCTGCTGTTTGCAGCCTTTGCTTTGACCCAGAAGCACTACTTTTGGAAACAGAGTTGACTAACTGCTCCTGAACAATTGAGCCTGCAGTGTTGAAAAATTAGCAGGAAAGCTTTTGTTGTGACTGGGTCCCTCCTTCCCAGAAACTGAGGCAGAACTTCCCAAAGGGTCTCACAAAGAAAGCAGCAGCCTCGCAGCAGCGCTTCTGTGCTGCTGCCAGCCTGGCCCAAAGCCAACCCAGAGCTGTAGACAGAAGTCTGGTAATGAAGTTCCCCAATAGCTCTCCATCCCAGAGATGCCCACAGCTCACATCCTAACCTTCTGCCTCTGCCAAAACCACTTAATTTCCACACTGTGCTACTCTCCTGCAAACAAATTTGGCTGGGCATGGATCTAAAATACTACCTACCTGAGGCCACGTGGTGCTGGG
This sequence comes from Drymodes brunneopygia, assembly GCA_013400955.1. Taxonomy (NCBI): domain Eukaryota; kingdom Metazoa; phylum Chordata; class Aves; order Passeriformes; family Petroicidae; genus Drymodes; species Drymodes brunneopygia. The sequence goes on from VZTZ01033097.1 coordinate 610,395, forward strand.
AGAGACTTGCTGAGAGCTTTTGTTGTTCAGATGAACTCCCGAGGGCGGCAAAAGAGTTCGGTGAGGGACAGCATTACCTACAGAATTAATCTCCTGCCGTGCGGGATCCTCGGCCGTCTCTGGTGGAGTGAGGCCAATGTGGGAGTTCAGGGATGGCACTCTGCTCTCACTCAGGTATTGCTTCTGCTGATCTTGCTGCTGCTGCAGTAAACTCTGGGGGTACAAGTGCCTGTACTGTTCATGGGGATCCTGGAAGCAATACTGAGGCACTGCTCCCAGCTGGATGAGCTGCACAGGATGACTGGGATCCTGAGAGTACTGGTGTGGTTCATGCATAGTCTTTGGATCGGGTTCCCTGTGGTACGGAGGAAGCGGCAATTGCATCTGCTGCTGCTGCTGTAACTGCTGCATGACAGGTGGTGTTTGGTAATACTGAGCGATCTGCACTGGACACTGCCGCTGCTGCCGAGCTGGCTGCTGCTGCTGCTGGATCTCCTGGATCGAGAGCCGCTGGTGTCCCTGCTGGGGCTGCCCATAGTACTGAGGCTGCTGCAAGTGCTGCATCTGTTGCGGTAGGAGCTGCTGGGACTGCATTTGCGGAACGTGCGCCTGTCCCTGCTGGAATGCAGAATGCATCTGCATCTGTGATAAGTGCTGCTGGTAGTCGTAGTACAACTGTTGGTGCTGCATGACTTGCATTTGTTGCTTTTGCTGTGTGCTTGCAAAATTCTGGTGTGTTTGCTGTGGCACTGGTTGGTATCTTTGCACGGTGGAAGTTATGGGCTGTTGCTCAACCGCTGACTTCTGGGACAGCAGCTGCCTGAGAGCACTGTCACCAGAGTTATCCACCATCGAAGACTCAGTGTGCAGAACCTGAGCCATGTTGTTGACTTGAATTCTCAGATTTTGGTTAGCAAATACTTGTGTAAAGGAGTCCAATTTGTGCAGGACCCCACTGGTAATTTTTTGCGATCGGTTTTCACTGGGTTGGGGGTAAGAATATTGGTATCCGTCATGGGACTCCCCCTGCCCGAGGGGGCTCCACATGGCGCTTTGATTATTCAAACTGTTCCTTGCTGGGACATGATTTCCTGAGCCAGAATGGGTCCAACTGGTTTGTCTAGATGTATCCATCGACCCAAGACCTTTTGAACCTACAGGCAAAGCTATACTGTCCCTTGAATCTTGGGGAAATGGAGGGGAGAGGGGGGACGCCTGGGGAGCATCCATAACAGATGTCCCATAGGTATGATTTAGAGACGGAAGGGAGTTCATTTGGTGTTGTTCGTAGTACAAGTTCTCATTGTTGTTGGCAGTATGATTAGTTTTATACAATTGCTGGTCCCCCATTTTTGGTCACTTCTGTTCCAAACTTACAGGCACACAAACCATTGAAATCTCTATGAACCCTGAGATAGCTGGGTGAGGGGAAGGGAGGGAAGGGGAGAAGAACGTGGAATTACTTATAATTCAGCATGTCCATGTGCATCACAAGGACTAAAATTTCCTCCAGTCTGTCAGTAATTCCAATCTCGGACTCGATGTTGTTTCACATCTTCAATAAATGGACCACAGCACAAATCCTACACAGATCAGTAAGTTCAGTGTGCCAAGCACCTGCAGAGTAAGAGAAAGACAAGGTAAGTGCTGGCTCTTTCCATAAACTGTTATTGTTACTGCCTCAAAGGAAACTGTAAAACCTTCTAGTTTGAAATACATAATCAGATACAAAATTGTAGCAGCTGGGCTATTTCAGAGCACTTAGATTACTTCATCTCATCCTATTATCCTGCCTCTCCTCTAGTGCTTTGATAAAACTATTCTGCCAAACCAATAAAAGCTTATTCTTCAAAACTGCCTTTTCCCCTGAAGTATATAAACATTCAAGCAGTTTTAGTTGGCCATATACTGTGCTCTCGTGACTAGTTTTAGTCAGATAGTTGACTATCCAGCCAAGTCATAGACTCACAAAATCACAGAACGGTTGGGGTGGGAAGGGACCTCTGCAGATCATCTGTTCAATACCCTTCTAAAGCAGGTTCACCTGTGCAAATCTCCAGAGAGGGAGACTCCACAGCCTCTCTGTGCAGCCTGTTCCAGTGCTCTGATACCCTCAAAGTAAGGGCGGATGGATCACATTTAGATGGAACTTCCTGTGTTTCAGTTTGTGCCTGCTGCCCCTTGTTCTGTTGCTGGGCACCACTGCAAAGAGCCTGGTTCCATCCTCTTGACAACTGCCCTTAAGATATTTCTATGCACTGATAAAATCTCGTTTTCTCTTCTCCATGCTAGAGCCTCTCTTCATATGAGAAGTTCCAGCCCCCTTATCACCTCCTCAACCCTCCACTAAACTCCTTCCAATATTTTCTTGCCTTTATTGAACTAGAGAGCCCAGAACTGGAAACAGCACTTCAGATAAGGCCCCACTAGGGCAAAATACAGGGGCAAGATCACCTCCCGTGACCTGCTGGCAGTGTTCCTCCTCATGCCCCTCCGGACAACTTTGGGCTCCCTGGCCATAAGGGCACTGCTGGCTCATGGACAGCTTGTTGTCCACCAAGACTCCCAAGTTCTTCTCCACAGAGTTGCTTTCCAGCAGCTGAGCCCACAGCCTGTGTTGGTCCACGGGGTTTTTCTTCCACAGGTGCAGGACCCTGCACTTGCCTTCATGGAACTTCATTAAGATCCTTCCACCCAACTCTCCACACTGTCCAGGTCTTGCCGAATAGCTACACAAGCTTCTGGCAAGTCAGACACTCCCAGTTCTGTATCATCAACAAAGTTGCTCTGAGTACATTCTGTCCCTTCATCCAGATCACTGATAGATAATTTGAACAAAGCTGGCCCCAGTACTGGCTCCTAGGGAACACCACTAACAATGGGCCTGCAATCAGACTGCACCACTGACCACAACTCTGGGACCATCCCTTCAGCCAGTTCTCAATCCACCTCACCAACACTTCTTGAGCTTACCTATGAGGATGTTATGGGAGACAGTGTCAAAAGCCTTGCTGAAGTCAAGGCAGGCAACATTCACTGCTCTCCCTTCATCTACCCACACAGCCAGACAGTCCAACACAGAAGGCTATCAGATTGGTCGAGCTATTATTTCTCCTTGGTGAAACCCTGTTGACTACTCCTGATAACACTCTTTTCCTCCACATCCTTAGAGCTGACATCCAGGATGAGCTGTTTTATCACCTTTCCAGGGATGCAGGTGAGGCTGACTGACCTGGAGTATGTCTGCTAAGACCAAGTGAGTCAATTGAAATATTTTTGACCAGTCACATCAGGAATGCTGAACTCCAACTTCTGTTCTATCTTCTCACCCTGCCTTCTTTGTGTAGCATTTTATACTGAAGGCAAATTTATACTGAATGCAGCCTTTTATAATTTTTACTGTATAAACTGTAATTCAAATAACATTTTACAGATGTCTGTATTGTTTTCAAAGAATAAAAAATACATAAGCACATGATAGGATTGTTTTACTACTCCACAATATGAAGCAATCACTGTGTCTGCAGTCACACATATGCACAGAGGTACAATATGCTTATACACTCACGAATACATTTTAAAATAAAAGCAGAACCTGAACTTGAACAAGAAAACAGAAATATTAAACCAAACCTTAACTCTGTCTCCTTCACATCTGATTTTCTAAATGCAATGCTCTCCACCAAAGACTCTTGCACACTGATGTCCTTACCTTTTTAACCTTAGAAGAATCCTTGATCTATGTGGATAAACGAGAAGTCACCGATGGAGAAAATTTTAACCATTGCGAGATGCATATTAAGGAGAGTCTGTGCTAGCAACAGCAAATAAGGGTAATACATAGCTGCAGGCAGAAAAAAAACCTTTCCCATTCTAGCATAATGTATAACAGAAAACCATAGCTCCCAATGAAGAGGGTTTGCAGTGTGTATAGTTTTTGTGTAAACCATCTGCAACCATTAGTATGTAATGTCTTCACGTGACAAATAATAGCTGAGAATAATTGCAAGTTTATTTCCCCTTTCCAGAAATATACATTGCTTCACAGTTTCTCTGAACACACTCCCTTCCAGATTTTTATAGATGAACAATTAAAGAAGATAGGAGTCAACAATGAACAGTCAGGCTGCCAACAGAATTTTTCATCCACGACCCAACTTCAAAGACTTCCTATTAAAAATTATGAAGGGAAACTAAACAAACCCTCCACAAAACATTAAAAGGGCATAAAAATAAACACTGTGTGGTGTTTCACACTGAAAGGCCATCAACGTTTAGAGGAAGAGAGGGAACGTGCATCTCCTTTTATGCCTGCCAAGTTAAGGGAGCTCAGTCAAGATGCTTGGAACACATCTTCCCATAAAAACAGGGCAGTACTGGATCTATAGGTACTCCTTCTGTACATGAGCTATGTCCCATTTCACCTATTAACAGAGCTGCAATTTACACCAAGTTCCTTGAGTTTGGCCCTTCTTTTTAAAGTCTGAAGTGACAAGTATTAGTTGAAGAAACAATACAAACCAGTGAGGGAGAACAAATGTCTCCAGAAGACAATGAAAAGACCACAAGAATTCCAGGAGTAAGGACAGTAAGAGAGCAAACAGTAAGAGACAGTAAGGTAGCAAACAACCTGATTTTGTTACAAAAATGACTCAAGTGGCCAACCAGGCCCGTGACCCCTTCTCTTCCCACAGGCAAGAGCACCATGGTGGCAGATGCTATGGACTGTACCAGCAGCCACAGCTAGTGCTGGAGTCACCACAAAAAAGCACTGTCCCTTGGGCATGTGCCAAATTCCACTTACTGCACTCTTTCATCTGGGGGTTATCTGTCACAGGACACTGGAAAGCAGACAAGAGATTTTATATCTGTGGCATTAGCACAAACACCTTTCTTCCCCTCTCTCAGAATAAAAAAAAAAAATTAAAAATGGTTCACTGAAATTTCTTCTCCAGCAGCTCTAGCATCCTCAACTCAGCTCTGGTTTGGGAGCTGGGACATGCTGCTGTCTGTCATGTAGATTACAGAGTTATCATCAGTCATACAGAAACATTTGTAAAAATCTGAAAAAAAATATAATGGGATATTACATTAAAATACCAATCAAGTCACAATAGGACTGGAAAGTTTAGTCACTATGAGAATCACAGTTGAAAAAAATTGCATTGTTTTCAAGCACCATCTCCCCTCCCCCAAAATAAAAATAAAAGAAAGATGAAAACATTTATTTCAAAGGCATCACAGATCTGGAGGGGAAAAAATGCAAATGTTTAAAAAGCATTGTTATTCTACCTTCAGGTAATAGAAAAAAACCCAGATATGCACATTGATAAAAGCATAATCAGTAATCAACCAGTCCCTTAGATACCAAATGTGTTTTTAGTACTTGAACTAAAGGCTTAAATTCAAGGGCTTGATGCTGTATACACAGCATTTGCTATCAGCTTTAACAAAATGCTAACAGTATACATTTCTTGTCAGATTAAAACCAGAGTGTACCATGACATCATTAAGGGTCAGGGGGACCAAAGTTAGTCTCTGGCCAACTGAGAAGCCATTAGCAACATACTGAATGGTTTTCATTTAAGAGACAGGGAAAAAAGGAGGATGCTTTTTCTCCTTTGTGTTTAGCACTGGTGCCTAAACACCCATCACTGCCATTGCTCACAACAGCTCTGACTACTAAATGGTTAAACTGAACAACTAAACTGGTAGGAATTTAAAGCAAAAATGGTTCTGCAGTTCTCTGTTTCTTCTCTTTCTAACAGTCATTTATGCTACTTAACCTATTACATTTCTGACATTACAGATACATCCCAATTATGCAATCATTAGAAAGAAACATGGAAACAAATGCCAACAGACAGAAACATTTCTAGAAAGAGAAATATCCTACTTAAGTTTATGGATGAAATCTGGACTCAAGCTAATGGTAGTTCAATTGATTTCAGCAGAGACAAGGGTTTGCTCCAACTCTTTTCTCATCATTTCAACAAGGTCCCCTGCAACTTGCACAGCTCCATTCTCCAGACTGAAAGCTGGGGCCCGCCAAGCTGGCTGAAATGCCTTTACATACTCCAGCTGTCTCACTCTTCAAACACAAGGAACTGAAAGGCAATACAAATAGTATTTCCTGGAAGCATGCCATAACTTAATTCTGGTAAACTTGAAGTGGAAGAAAATATCAGTCTTCAGTAAAGGTGATGCATTTTTTCTCCTTTGTAAACTGTATCACCAGAGAGCCAGAAGAAGCTGTGGGGTTCCCAACATAGGATGGACATGGACCTGTTGGAGTGAATCCAGAGCAGGCCACCAAGACGACTAGAGGGATAAGGCACCTCTCCCATGAGGAAAGACTGAGAGAATTGGGATTGTTCAGCCTGAAGAAGAGAAGGCTTTGCAGCAATCTAATTATGGCTTTCCAGCACGTCAAGGGATCCTACAAGAAGATGGAGAGGGACTTTTACAAGAGCCTGTAGTGACAGGACAAGGGGGAATGATTTCAAACTAAACAGAGTAGGTTTAGATTAGATACTAAGAAGAAATTCTTTACCGTGAGTGTGATGAGGCACTGGAACAGATTGCCCAGAGAAGTTGTGGATGTCCCATCCCTGGCAGTGTTTAAGGCCAGGCTGGATGAGCAGCCTGGTTCCTAGATAGCCTTTAAGATCCCTTCCAACCTAGGCCATTCTATAAATCTAGAGAAGACAACAGGCAGTGAAATACCAAGAAGATGATAGTTATATAAATAAACACTTCTGGCTCCACCACACACCACAGAAGCTGAAACCCACAGAATTTTTCAACTCGAGTAAAATTACAGATCAAATGACAGTCACACAATTGAACTGCCTGAATTCACACAAATTTCAGAACAAGACATCCACTGCAAGTAAGTCGATGCATAAAATTTGGGCTGGGTGTGTGCTGCAAACCCAGGGCTGAATGTCAGCCAGAGCCAGTTTCAGAACTGAGTTAATGGAGAGAGCTGACAAGACTGTACGACAGCAAATGTTGAAGGAAGCAGACTCACTAAAAGGCTGTAAAGTTACTACAGCACTAATCTAACCCATCTCAGTAGGCTGCATGGCCATGTATCAAAAGGGAATTGGATCCTGCAGTTTGTCCAACTTATTTCAAGTTTTTCAGCTGTCCCTTCAAGCTAAAAATCTACATGCTTTTATAGATTAATTACTAGCTAGCCTGAAATAAAGAATGATGGCAAAAAAGCCCACACCCCTCCATATTCAACCAGCTTTTGCAGGACAGAGTATCTGCAGCTACTCACAAGCGACAGCACCAGCAGATACTCATTTGCTGGTGTCCCTCCCTCTCTCAGGGATGGTAAAAAGTCTGTTAAAGCAAACTTAACCACCACCCTTAGCAGCCTAAACTGTTTTAACACTTAAGGCCTGCACAGAAATGTGTCACTGCTGTGAATTCTCATGTTTTAACCGTGCCTTACCACCCCTCAGTCCCACAGGCTGACACAGGGCTCTCCTGAGTGGCTGTCTTTCTGCCACTGGAATATAAGCTTCATTCTTAACTTCAGCTATTATGAAATCCAAAATCAAGTTCACTCTTCCCCTCATCCATGTCAGTTCTTTCCCCTACTTAGCCTCCACAGAAACAAACCAGAGTTTCTCTTATTCATTTTTTAGCCTTTTTTAATGGGAATGTTTTTATTGACCTGTTTTGTTATTCAGAACTGTCAGATCTCCTGCCAAGCTATTTCTAAACAGAGACAGCCATCATTCACATCATCTTGCTCTCTGATTTCCTTTAGGATAGACACAGGAATAAACAGCAGCTCCTTCCCTGACAGCCTGCATTCTGCTATCACCAGTGCTACCAGCAGCCCTGCCACATGGGCTGACCAGAAGCCAGCCTTTAAGCACAGACAGGCAGGGTTTCAGCTGGCCACTACACCACTGCGACCCCACCCAGAGAAGCAGCTTTGAAAAGCAAGGGAGTGCTACCCAAGAACAGACCCACCTGAACTGCTCACACCCAGATCTCAGGGGCAAAGCTGGCACTGTCCCTACATCTTCAGACTGGAGAAATGCTGGAAAGCTGAGAAGCACAGAATTAGGAGAGTAAGAGTGGCATATTTCAGAGACCCGTGTGCTCTTGTGGCTTGTTTAGATACCAGGTTTGCCCTCATAACTTTTCATGCAGACAGAGTTCAAGCCCCTGCTCAGTTATTTTTTTTTTCTTGGCAAACAAAATAAGCCTACGAAAAAAATCAGCACAGTGCTCAAAGAGAATGAATAATTTCCAATGCCAGACAAGGTGATTGGGTGAGCCAGCAGAGAGGAAAAGGGAAAGAGAGGTGAGACAATAACTCAAAGACCTACTTTTTTTTTCATTTTTAAAAAAGTATCTATAGAAATCCTGAAGACATCTGATATTGCAATAAAGAGAGGCAGAGACTGAAAATAAGGGTCAGACAATAACAGGCTCTTGGCTGTTTTGGTTAGAATAAACACTGAAGTAGCAATGTGGATTTCAAGGACCAAACATTTTCTACAGCTATCTCAAGGACAAATGTTTATGGGAATGAAAACCTTTTCATCCCAATCCTGGATTACAATTGCTCCTATGGTTTCTGCTGCACCTCAGTTTTGGCTGGTTTTGAATGGCAGAGATCACAAACCCACGCCTGTAACTGCATTCAAACCCAGAGGTTGAAGTTTTTAGGCAAAACCAACCACAAAAAAACCACTTCAGTATATGAGAAAGTATGCACATAGAGGAATTACAAAAGGGAAGAGGATTGAAAGGAAGCAAAATATTTAGTAGACTGATTTCTATAGCAAGCATACTAGGAAAGCTATATACTCTTAAAATGGAAAAGGAAAAAGAGATTAGCTGCTTTTTAATATTAATGCTGGTAATTCTTCAACAGTTGCACAAATCCTTCAAAAATCATCATTCCCTTTGCAGCTAAGCTTCTGCAGTGCAGTTGGAAAGGCTGCTGAGTCTCATGTGGCTGCTCATTTAAGCTGTTCCCATTTCCACTCTTAACAGAGACTAGAATGTCCTAATTCAGTTTAATAAAAAACACACTGGACTTGGGGGAGGGGAGAGCAATGATGGCATTGGGAAAGGAACCAAGCAATTTCTCTATTTCAATGAAGTTTAAAAAAAGGCAGCCAAAAACAAACAACCAAACAACAAAAAACCCAAAAACAAACAAACAAAAAAACCAAACACCAAACCCAGTGAACCCAACAGGAAAAACAACAGTTGATCATCTCAAGAAAGTCTCTAGAAAAGGGGGAGAAGAAAGGGGGAAGACAAACAATCAGAAACATCTTCCTCTCCTTTTGAGCTATGTAAAAAATGCATTCTGAGACACTGGTAATTTAATGAGAACTTTTTTTCCCCAAACTAACGGAATTCTGTTTATTCAAGAAGAGGAGGCTGATTTCTAAATAAAGCCATTAACTGAATTTAGTTTAAGGAAGATACAATTTCATGAGTCCCAAAGAAACAAAGAAGGTTGCTTCAACAAATCTGATTATCTTTGCTGTCGGTGAATTGGTATTTCAGTGTCAAGGTACTCTGAAGGGTTTGGAGAATTGCAACTGAGGCAGGTATCACATTACTTCATAAAAATGGCAAACATAAGATGATGTGATCTCCTCACAGTATTTTAGAAATGAAAATAAAATACAAGCCTTGACTAAGGTCAGAAGGGCACTTAAATTGCATATTCCATGACTAAGTGTCTAAAAAGCATACCAAAGACAGTACTGACTAAAGGGGCTGATCATCTGTGAGAAACACAGTACTTTCATATTTTTTTAATATTGGCTGATACTTTATTCCATATTTGACCAAGTGAAACTTGATCTGAAATCTCTTCAGCCAGCCTGGGTTTACTGGCTGCTTAGGTGAGACAAATTGTCGGTCCTTCTGCTGAGTCCTACATCAAGGGCAATACTCTCAGATGCTTCCTGGAAAATAAACATGGCCTATCATCAAAATTGTCTACAGCTTCATACTTTAGTTTATTCTATTACTGAACTGAGCAACTTGTTATTCCCCAGCAAGATCCTGGTTATGCAAACATGAGAAGAACTTAGGACAGAGAGGTTAGACCTCTCATTCAGTTACTGTATGTGGTAACATTACAACCTCTGGTCACTGCTGCTGATTTGGGGGAGAGGGGGAAATTTTCAAACATTAATCCATCAGCTATTGCTGTGACCACAGCCATGGTAAGCCTACGAGTTTAGTTTAAGGTGAGCACCCTTGTAATGCACTTAAGCAGTTTCTTCCTGAACTCTGCAGTGTTTATGCTCTGAAGAGTGCAATGCGATTGCCTTTTTCTGTAACTGGAAATACTCCGAAACAGTCAAAGAACATATGCTGGGATTTGCAAAAACAGGCAAGGAAGAAACATCCTGAGACAGATAAACAATCAAAAAAGCCAAGCACAAGTAGTAGTATGTGGAAAATAGCATATGGCTGAGCTTTCAGTGGGGAGGGAACAGCTATTTTGAGCCCGATGTCTCCCCCAAAGGAGGGAGTTTTGCGAAATGCAGCTGCAGGACCTTCTGAAAAGTCCATCCCTCTGAAGTACAGCATTTTGGTACCTAGCAAGAGCACCAAGTCAAATCCAATGGCTAACAAAACCTAACCACCACGGTTGCTGTTTCTTTTTTCTTAAGTTAATGTCCTTTTGCTTGTATGAGACAATATAGCCAAAGCAGTCCTTTAAGATATAAATGTGTGTATATCTCCTGTGTCAGACATATTGTGGAACACAACGTAATATTTTACTAGATACACAGCCAACATAAAACTAACCACATTTAAGAAGTCTATCAATAAACTCACAGGGACTCAGAAGCCCAAATTTTGAAAAACAGTCAAAAAGCACTGAACTTTATTAAACAAGACAGCCTCCAAAAAACTGGACATAGGATGCTCTGACATTACCTGATTTCTGAGGATTTGTGATATTCTTGTGTCTTCTTGTGTTGTCTTTGCCATAACATTTCATGCTGCTTTCATTCTGTGATCTCAAGGTGACGTATCTAAACAAAGCAAAAGAATGGAAATTAGTTTTTCCCCACGTGACTATCTCCCAGCATCAGCTTGCCCCAAAGCACCAGCAGATTTGTGACAATGAGCTTTCTATTGCAACACAACAAAACACTAACTTCTATTCAATACAGTATCTCCAGGTTACTCTATCTTTTAAGTCACAGTGGCAGAGGGCAACTAACAGCATTCTAACTCCTTTAAAGAACAACCAAGAACCCCTTTGCCCTATTGACTGTGAGAGACTGCTTTGTTGTCAAATCTCTGGGATTGATACATCCACAGACCTTCAAATTACAGACTGAAATACAAGTGAATCTCTTCTTCCTCAGCTTGGTGCCTACTGCAAAATGAGGAATGGATTACGTTAATGCAATAAATAAAACAACATCTTGCCTTTATTGCAGAGACCATAAAGATTTCACAGCACCTCATGCTGCTTGGACAGAACCCAGAGGCAGGGTAAATGCTCTCCCTGAGAGATTTGCTGGCCCAGAGCTTGCAACCTACATGACAAGTATCACACAAACAAGAGCAGCTACAGCAACCAGGAAGGGAGGTATTAATGAAAGTCAAAGATGTGGGAGATATAATCACTGTCACCCAGTGCAGAAGAGGTATCTAGGCAAGGCATCTTAAATTATCTCAATGAAAACAACACGTTTGTTTTTGTCAATGCTGCTGCCTAGATGGCTTTGAGGGAAGGCCATCAGCACCGGAGTCTGTTGAGAAGGCTGGCTGAAATCACTGTGAGGCCAGTCTATGTGATCTTTGAGAAGTCAAGGGGTCTGGGGGACATCCCAAAAGACTGGAAGGCAGCTAAGACCACTCCATCTACAAGAAGAGCTTAAAGAGGGACCCAAGAAATTTTAGGCCCATCAGCCACACCTCAGTCCCTGGGAAAGTTACAGAACAAATTCTGTGGGGGGCTATCACAAGTCAAATGAAGCATATGATTGGGAAAAACAGCATGGATTCACCAAGGACAAAGTGACACAAGTGCAGTCCCCTAACACTAAGCCCACTGCTATTTAATACCTTCCAAAAAGTGTACCCTGATAAAGTTTGCCAATGACACCAAACTAAGTAAGGCAGCAGACACTTCACAAGGAAGAGCCGCCCTGCAGGAAGACCTGGATAGGCTGGAAGAGTGGGCTAACAAGAACCTTATGGAGTACAACAAAAATCTGCAAGGTCATCCTGGCTGGACCAGATGGTCTTTCCAACCTGGTATTCCACAATTCTGTGAAACAGGCCTGGAAACTTGGGGTGCAATTCACAGCTCACTGATACAGTGGAAAATGCTTCATCTGCAGTGAACCCTGCTGCATTTTGGAAAGTCATTTCAGGCTTAAGAAGAAAGTGTAGAAATGATCACAGATAACCTCAGTGACAGTAACCAACATTTACTTCCTTTCACTATCACACTACATTCACTTGTTAAAGGTTCCAAGGACTGTGATGCTGCCACATACAGCAAGAAGCCTCCTCCCAGGTCCAGCAGATCCTTGCACAGAACAAGTGCCCTTCCTTAGTTACCCAGCAAGGTGGGGGTGAAGAACTCAAGCAACTCCCTTGTCCTGCCCAGTGCCAGTCTCTGCTTCCCCCTTTATCTTCTCCAAGCCCACAGAAAACAGCAGAGCACAATCCCAACATCAGCCCATCAAAGTGTGCACCATGAGAGACAGCAGAGCCCCTTATAAATTTAGCCTGACCTGCCTAAAACGTCTTTCTTTAACAGCACAACTCAGCTGATGGTAAATGCTGGCAGCATCACATAGATTTTCTTGGATCTAAGTGAGTTTTTGATGACTACATTATCATGTTGAACCCTGGTAACTAAAATCTGTGTGCACTCAAGTCTTGCAACAAACATGAGCCTAAATGCTACATGTCCCCAAACACAAACCATGCATCACCTGCTCGCATCCTGTCTGCTCACAACTTTCCCAAGCAAATCCATGGATCTGCCTCTTTGTTGAAATAAGGTTTTAATAAACTCACATGTGCTTAATGCTTCATCTGACTTGGTTTTCACACTGCTATTTAAACTCCTCTAGGTTTGTAATAGGCATATTGAATCTTACAGTTGACTAAAAATTGAGTACCATTTGTTTGTAAGAAAAAATTCTCAGACACACAGAGAAAACCTGAGATTACCATCAGTGAAGCCAAGAGGGAAAATGTTGGGGGTTTTTGCCTCAGTTTAACACAGCTATTTAGAACCTGCCAATATGTTTAAATTTAATTTTAAAAAATACCTGCTATATCATGAGCCATGACCAAAGTCACAATAGTTTTGCTTTCTTTTTCATTTATCCATCTGCTCCGAACAAATGATGCTACTATTGAGCCTAAAAATGTCAAAATATTCTACAGACAAACAATTCCTGGTAGTTTCCTACAGAGGCCAGGCTGATGGACACTAGGAAAAACAACAACTGAAATACCCAGGAAAGCCCTTTCCTGTTTTTCATATTTGTTCTGGCTGCTTTTCCCACCATACCCCTTTCATCATTAGAGCTACAATACCATCCCTATGCAGGGCTACGGGAATTATCAGACACGTACAAAGGTCTCATACATAATAACACAGCTAAAAAGGAAAACTCTGGACATTTTAGAGTCAGAGGTAGAGAAATGATGGCTGATAAATACTGAAAACAGTCCCAACATAATTAATGCAGGACCAAACACTGCAGATGTACATCAAATTCACAAATGAGATTTTAATTCTTTCCATGAAATTTTAATCACCATCTCATTTTTTTGCGGTTCAGATCAGAAAGCAATCTAACATTATATTCCTTTTGCCATATTCTTCAGTGTTTTGCATACAAACAAAGCACAGTAAGGAGAAGCTGAGAAGTGAAGCCTACAGCAACATTTACAAATTAAGAGTTAAGTCAGAGATCAGCTATCCCATATACACAATATAAATTTTCAGTCTTCTCTCTTCATTAGGATTGATGATGCTGCTGGAAAATAAGGAGCACATAATACCTTTTATGGGAATGTAAAGCACAGATGAATTAGCAGAAAGAGAATGCAGCTGAATCAATTTCTCATCTCAAGACAGTAATGGAGGCAATTTCTTGAACTTTACTATGCTTGTAACATATTGATCAGCACAGCTTCACACTGCAAGTTAAAGTAGGTATTTTCCCAGGAATAAAATGGAGGATGGCAGTAGAGCTCTAGGCATTACACTAAAGACAGGGATTTTTTCCCATCATGTTACACTAAAGAAAAATCGAAGTTTCCACATGCTTGCATGTTATTGCAACACACGAGAGGAAGATTTCTATATGAAAGCTGATATAGTCCTGCAGGAGCCTTCACAAAGCAAATTTAGGGACAGGACAGGGGGAATGGTTTCTAGCTGAATGCAAGTAGGTTTAGATTGGATAATTGGTAAGAAATCCTCTTCTGTGAGGGTGGTGAGGCAGCGGAACAGATTGCCCAGAAAATTTGTGGCTTCCCCATTCCTGGAAGTGTTCAAGGCCAGGCTCGATGGAGCTCTGAGCAACCTGGTTTAGTGGGAGGTGTCCTGCCCATGGCAGGTGGGTTGGAACTGGGTGATCTTCAAGGTCCCATTCCAGAATTCTGTGATTCTATGATTTACTTTAACTTCTGTATCATTTGACACTAAGAACTTAACCAAGGTGTTAGAACTGGGAACTCAGACTTCCTGTAGATCTCCAGAGCATCCAAAACATGATTCTGAGAGTATACCAAAGGAAAAAAAATCATAGTATCGAAGAGCATCTTCTTATCTAAATTGCTTGGTTATGATTAAACAGCACGTAATTAGTTTTGGAGCACGAAAGGGAAAAGTTATCCACTGTAAGATAAGAATCATAAGAACAACGACAGAGTATGGTATTAAACAAGCAATGCCAACAAAGACTGCAATATCAACTGGCTAAATCAGCAACAAAGTAGTTACCAGTACCAGAATTATCATCATCAATCATATACCATTACTTTGGTTCACTTAACACAACTGTATCTGAGCAGAGTCTCTCCTCACATGCTGGAAGCCCTCTCTTAATCATCAGCCTCATGAATTTGTTCCCTTTCCCTGGTCCATGTTCAGCTTCTTGCTTGCACCTTCCAACAAAAACTCTAGGAATTCAAATTCTCTTCTAAGGAGAGGATTCTCCATGCATGAGTAATTATTTTTATGTGCTCATTTCGACATCTTTGAAATGCTTCAGGAAAACTGCATGACATTTATTTTCAGAGAAAATAGCTTAGACAAACGGAGCATCTTACAGATGAGATGCAATTCCACAGATAGATTATGAATTCCAAAATTTATTACTTTTTCATGTGTAGGTCCAAGGCTCCAGATAATACAGAGTACAATGTGAGATTATGTTTAAAGTGGCTTTGACTTGAGCTGCTGGTCAGCTTCATCTGTCACACAAAGCAGATGGATGCTCACATGAGAGGAGAGCACCAGTTACATCACAGGCACAACCCAGGGGTGCCTGCCTTGGCAGCTGCACTCAGTGACTGCCCTCTGGCACTGCCCAGAATGTAACCCAGCTCCCTTGGGCAGGGCTCAGCTTGGCCCATCCAGGAGAAAATCCCCTTCTTTAGCACCTCCTACCACATAACCACCTCTTGTCCTCTCCTTATTGAACTTGGAGAGCAACTCAGCTGGCAGTACAAGAGCCCCAGAGCTGCTGCAGAATCCATCATCTTCCCCTTCACAGCTCTCCTGTGCTTGTCTTCTTGGAAGGACAGCAGACATTCACTCCTCATCTCTTTCTTTGTGACATTCATCATTTTTGCAGGTCTCCTTCCAGACCAAGGACTCCTGGTGGCTTTTTGTCACCCTATACTTTGGATTTCTCTTCTTTTTTACAATTCTTTGTGGACTGTGGGAGGTGAAATGGGAGACAGGGAGGACCAGAGCCGCATACGGTATTGAAGACAGGGGAGCACCATATATTTACACTGCAGCACTTTCATGCTTTCTGTTCTGTTTCCTTTTCCTTCACTAACAAGTACTCAAAACTGTTCTGTCTATCATTTACAGGACAAACACTCTTCCAGAGCAGTTAACACCTGGTGCAGCCCTCATCAGGCATGCACTACATTGTGACTGTCCTCCTCCTCCTACATGCATTGCTTTCATTTATCTACAAGCAATTTCCTCCAGCATTTTATCATCCAATCATTCAGTACAAGGAGTTCTGCAACACATTTCAGCCAGCCCTTCTTTTCGTTATTCTTAATACCTCAAGCCCACACTCTTGCAAAATTTTAGTTTCTTACTTAAAACTATGAGGTGACTAGAACTGTTCAAACAAAATCATTGCCAAAAATGACATCAATAAACAACTCTGCTTCCTTGAAAAAACCTCAAACTATTCTTTCCCTTTGCAAAATTACTGCAAAACAGCCACTCACCTAAAAGAAATTCCCCAATCACTTGAAAAAGAATTCTAAGTGGGCACTCACCATAATGAGCTTTAGCCCTAATTGTTCCAGTTTGGCAGAGTTGGGAACATGTCACAGCAAGATCTTGTCAATAGCCTGATAACCTGATGTTTGGACCTCTCATGCCACACTAAAGTGCCAACCCTGCCCTAAGAAGATGGAGCAGGAGCTCCACAGCTCAGGAGACAGCAATACGAGATCAAAAAAACCCCCAACCTCAATAAGCAGACAAACCAAAAAGTCTAACAGCTACTTCTTGGCTCCAGATCTTCCCTGCAGAAGGTGGGTGGGGGGAAAAAAAAACCCAACCCATCCCACCCCTCTGCAGACTGACTCCTATGCACTGCCAAGAATATTTTGAAAGACACAAACTGTAGAATAACTTTTCAACTGAATATTAATTTCTGAATTGAAGGGAAATATCTTAAGGGCGAGTGGGTGTAAGAAATGACTCCTCCTCGGCACTGCCGTGCTATTTATTAAAGGCTGTGAATACCCACGAGAATTCAGCTTTGGCCTTTGCACTGTACACTAACAAGCTTAGTTTACTGACATTCACAAAGCATATGAAGCTCTGCTTCAAATGATCCCTTTGAAAGAGACAATTACCAGACAACTGGAGATTGGATGACCATCAGAGCTAATTAAATTCTTAAATCCTGTTTGTATTTGTATCCATATCTTTCTCACCATTCTTGCTGAGCAGGGGAATGGGCTGGCTTGGGAGGCTGAGGGAACAAAAATATGCCTTTCCCATACCCCCATTCCCCTCCAGTTACAGATCTGTTTGGAACAAAACTTGAGACACGAAATCAATGCAGCCAGTGGTGGAATTCATCTTATTGTGACAGAAATATTCCATTTTCCCCAGCTTATATTTTAAATTGCTTTCTGATATACCAGGTTATTTTTTTTTTTTAGCCTCTTTCGTTCCTTACATAATTAAATGCCACGCCATTCAGCTTTTACAATTACTTTTACCATTTTCAGAAGAACATTTCTCAACTTTCTACGAAGAATTTATTCCCCACAAGTATTAGCTCCACTGGCTGTTTTCTCCTTCATTACATTAAAAGCTCTTAGCCATCCCTGTAGTAATCTTCTTCCTTAAGCAGACTTTCCTGTAGGGTGGCTATTATTTGCCAATCCTCAGTTTCCTTTCTGAATATTCCACATAACCAGCAGTAGCACAGAAGAGGGGAAAGGGCAGTGCTTTTTAGTACCTCAGCGCCTTCAGCTTGCAAGCAAAGAAGAAAGGCTGGGCACAATTAATTTATGGATACTTTTTTGTAACAAATTCAGATCTTGCAATTAATACTTGCACAAATAACAACAATGCTCCCAAAAGGTCTCCTACCTAAGCTACGAATGTTTCACCCATTTACCCTCCAGTTACAGACACACAGCCTCTGAAGCTTTGAGTACTGGTTTCTACAATTGCTCTTCAAAGACCACCTCAGTTTTGGAGCAGGCAAGTTCTCAGCTCTGTAACTTCATGTTCAAGGTACTGCCCACAGTAAATGCAGGTCCAGCTGCACAACACTCTCTCCAGTTTGCCAACTTGTAACAGAGCACACACAAAACCTTAAAGAGGTGCTTTGTTCATACAGAAGTGACCAAATAAACACGTATCATTCTGCAAGAAGCAAGTTCATCCTGCTTAACGCTTATTTGAGAGAAATCGAAACAAACCCCCACAGATTACAGTAATGCCTCCCTTCCTGGGAAGGCTAAAGATAATTATTTGGCCAGAGGGGGTTTATTTGTTGCAATTGGTTTTGGGGTTTTGTTTGTTTTTATTTTGTGAACAACTTGGGGGGAAGGGGTGAGAAGAAGAACAGAAGAGCAAGTAAGAAAAGGGTCTTTTAAATAATGTAATAGCTAAAGCTTTATTTCTGACCAAACTGCCATCTTGTTTCTGGGTAGAACAGGTGGAAGGAGTTTCCAGTGAGTGCCTAACAACACCAGGGAAGAAACCTTCTCTGTAGGAGGCACAGTACACCACTACGGCATCTTCTCTGGTGAATTATAAGGAGGAAACACTTTGAAGATGACAATAAACTTGCTTGTCTTCTACGTCTCTGTCTTACCAACTGACCAAGAAATCCTTCTGAATTACTGAAATGTTACCAAGCATCACGCCTCCAACTGAAAGCAACGTTTGCCTGACCTTTTCATACCATTTCCAACTCTACCACAGACAGAGCCTGAATTATTGTCCCAGACAATTCAAGAGCACAGTGTTTTGCATGAAGAAGGAACTGGGGCTCTACAAGAGGAGCCAGAGGATAATGTCTGATTTCAAGCCCCAATTTTGTCTGAGGTCACAATGACCTTAATCTAGCATGAATTATGCATAATCGTCCTCCAAGCTAGTGGATCTGCGCCAACTGAACCTCATAAGTTTTGGTTGCTAGGAGGTAGCAGTGGACATACTCTCAAGTCCTGTTTACTCGAGCCATTGAGGTTTCCCCTCTGGAATAACCTTCCATAGTCTGCCCACTGGTTTATCTCTCCTTGAGACATCAGACTACAGCTAAATTCTGTGATTTCCCATCTGCTGTCATGTAGAGAAGCCTCTATGAATTAATATCTCCAAATAGTCTGCAAAAGACCTCTAACACCTTCAGAGCCAGCTGATATCTTTAAACAAACCAAATAACACACTCAGCACAAATCCTGTTCAGAGGAATCTTGCATTCAGACGCGCTGTTGTTCAGATGGCCACGTACCAAGTCCTGCATCTCAAATCCCACAAGCCAGCACAGCAGACAGAACCTCAGTATTTCACAGAGCTTGCCTTAACTTTTCAGTCTGCTCTCTGTCCCTAAAAGACTTATCTCAATGGACATACAATATCTGTACATCAACATTTATTATCAATTGTTTTACATGGATATTAAGTTTAAGAGTGTGCTATCTGGAAATCTCGGTTGCTCTGGATCATGCTTTTGAAGACTTACTCTATAATTCTCCTAGCAGTTTGTAGGAGATGCATTTCTGTCTTCTGATTTAGGAATACATAAACAGATTTTTCATGGCTATCTTAGCTAAGATTGGACTTAGACTATTTATTTATTGCATTGTTTACTGTGAGCCACCCAATGAGGAAATGGAGAAATAAAACCAACCTCCTCCTTTAGACCACATCATTTCTGACACCATTTCTACTCAGAGATCAGCTCAAGTTTTGTTTGTTTTATAGGGAATGAAAGTAAGCAAACACAGACTTCAGTTTTTCATCATTTACTGAACCTATGACATACCAGACTCATTTATCATCAGGCCTTAGACTCAAGCTGAAATGCTAATTAGAGACACAAAGAAAAGGTAATGCTTTTCCAATAATTAGTAGGCAAGCAATTCTCAGAGCAGTGTTATCAGATTTATCACAGGATTCTGGAAAGAAGATGATGATGCTGACACACTCGTGGTTTCCCTTCTGTTCACTTTTCATTTACAGCAGGTTCAAACCTCTGGATTATCTACTCGAGACATCTGACTGGTAAAGTAATTTGTAACTCTGAGCAGCATGGATGTTCCCCACTGAAGCACCCCTGGGAACTGCCCAAGCAACACTGGCTACGAGCAGTACAACCAGAGGACTGAGAAGTAGTGCCATGGACCTCAGGCATTTTTAGTTTAGACTGTGGATTTCATGACCAAAAAATGTAACCAAAAATGACATGTCAAATAACCCTTATCACCACAAACACTAGATAACATAACCAGGAGTTGTAGAATGGGAGTGAATATGGACTGTGAGCTGATTTTTAAAAAGCTGCAAGAAGAGGTAAAAACAACTTCAGCGGAGATGAGAGGTGGGAGACATTGAGGTGGGCTGATCAAATCTGAAGCAAAAGCAGCTCAGGCAACACCAGAGTGAGCAGCTTTGGAATCTCCCCAAAGCTTAACACAGCCAGACACAAGGGAAGGTATAGCAGGGGACAAGCCTCCCGAGAAGCCCTGCCATGGTGACACCCATTCCTAATCTGAAAGCATGGTGGCACTGAGAGGGAAGGCTGCTACTACCACGGTGTGGCCTGCAGGTCCTGAAGAGATGCTGAGCCTTGTCCTTGTTGCCTGCACTTAGCTCCGATGGCACACCAGCACTCCTGCTAAGGACACACCGTTCTTCCTCTTGGCCAAACCTCATGGCCTCTAACTTAGGTGCAGGCTGCAAAACTTGCATAGTGCCAGGCTGTTCCAAACAGCCTTGCCCCAAGCCTGCACCCAAAGGAGGAGAGCACCAGCCTGCATGAGTGTTAGGTAGGTGTTCAACAGCAGCCTCATCTGATTAAGATTTCAAGCAGAGACCTCCCAGGTGGGGCTACAAGATTATTAAAGGATTTTCCTCCTATTTATGAACAACCTTACATTTGTTCCTTTATCTGATTTGTAAGAATTCTTATTACTGTGCTTCAGTTAAAAGACAGTAAGAATGGATAAAATATAATGAAGGCACTGCACATATGATTTAAAGTTGCCTCTGAATACCTAATGCACAAAGATTTGTTTTCCTTCAGATGCCAAGAATCAGGCTAGACCAACAGTAATATGATTTTGGCTTGTACAAAACAATGTTTTATTTTTTTAATAGGCAATGGTCCTACTTAAAAAAATTTTTTTTTAAAATCCAATTGTCCTTATGGGAGATTTGAAGACAAGCCTTCTGGAAAAGCAGTAACTGCACAAGACAAAAGATAATCAAGAGTACTGTTTCTGTCATGTTCTTAACATTTCCGGACTGCAAATTCAGGCTACGAGAAAAGTCTGTATCAGATGCTGTACCAGATAACAGCATGAAAATCTAAATCTTTGTAAAGTAAAGAGTTTCAGTAAGCATAATTTAAAAAAAACCTGTTTTGTTTTATGTTTTAAATATTGAGAATCCTGGTATAGACTTGATTTTCATTTTAGTTTTTTACAGGCCTTGAAGGAAGACCATTTCACAGAAAAATCTTAAAGCATTCTTTGCCTCATCTTTCCCTGCTTTAATGTCTCTGGTAATGCAGGACTAAGATCAGCTTATGCAGTCTCATGTTATCCTACTGGTATTTTTTTCCAGCAATGCCTAGCTATGTCAAATTCTGCATCTCTCTCCATTTTCTACATTAATTTTAGGCAGTGGTCTGATTTCCACTGGGATAGAATTAATTTTCTTTCTGGTAGCTGGTACAGTGCTGTGTTTTGGATTTATGATGAGAGGGAATATCATCTCTCACGTTTTAGTTGTTGCTAAGTAGTGCTCACTCTTAGTCAAGGGCTTTTCAGTTTTACATGCTTTGCCAGTGCAGAGGTGCACAAGAAGCTGGCAGAGAGCACAGCCAGGACAGCTGACCTGAACTGGCCAAAGGGATATTCCACACCACAGACCTTCATGCCCAGTATACACACTGGGGGGAGGATCCCTGCTCAGGGACTGGCAGGGCACAGGTGAGTAGGTGGGGAGCAGCTGTGTTGTGCAACACCTGTCCTTCTCTCTCTTTTTGTTATCTCCCTTTTCCTTACAGTTATTATTATTATTACTATTTTATTTTACTTTCTTTCAATTATTAAACTGTTCTTATCTCAAGCCATGGGTTTTACCTTTTCTGATTCTCCTCCCCATCCCACTGGGGTGTGGCTGTGTGGCACTTAGTTGCTGGTTGGGGTTAGCCACACCACCCAGTCTAGATTCAAGAGTGGACTGAAATTCCTCTGCACACTGAAAGTTTCAGTTGCAATCTCGTTAGCTCCAGAGTTCTCTCTTGCAGAACCCTCCCTGAGTTCTGCACGGCTGAAATGGTCTTAATAGACCAACAGCAATGCCCTGTTCATTCAAGATTTCCTGCCCTTTTCTGGAAGAGAGATGGCATAAAGTCATCTTCCTTCACAGAGAGACCTTGAATCATCAGACTTTTTTGACACTTTCTGAAGCCCTGCAAGTGTGAGCCATCATTTCTCAGTGATCTTCTGACACACAGATAATGTTTTCTTCTCAAAAACTATTACAGTGGTTTCACACAGTACAAACATCTACTGAAAACAGGAGTGCTGGTCTGGTGTGCCTTACTTCCAGCCAGCTCCAGCCTCCTCTTTTTGCCCCAGTGTTACCAGCAGAAGCCACAACCCAGGAGTGCTCCCTTCCCCAAAAAGACATCAAGAGCTGCTGATGAATGAAGAAAATCTTTCTGTCTTTGTGCAAGAAGAAAAACACCTCTCTGGTACTCTGTGCACAGGCAGTGCTGAGGCAGCTGGTCACGCCTCTCTACACTGATCAGCAAACCATGGTACAACTACACAGTACAGTCCTGGAGATCCATTTGATAAATGATTATGTCCTTATTTCCAATAGATACACCTGTTCCTGTCAGGAAAATGTGAAGATGAGATTCTGATGATTTATTCGCTAGTGTGAGCTATGAAGTCCTGAACTGAAAAATATTTCTTACAGTAAAACATTTACATGGCTAGTAATTTTTTCTGGACAACACAGGACTACTTAAGACATGAAATCCTCAGATGGATAGAACTTAGACCTCTCTAATTTGAGGTTTCTGGTGAGTCTGGTGAGAAAGAGATGATTTGGCAATCCTCATAGGTGTCCATCCTTTTCAAAGCACAAATACCGAGTGCAATCTGTACAATTTCTCCTGTGGTAACAGACACGCAGTTTCATTCTGCATTCTGTGGCTGATGACTGTTTTTACATCTTTATAGGGTTACACAATCCATTCAGCCTGAGAGAAAAATAGTAGCATAACTCTGTGGACATGACTTTACTGGTCTGCTGTCCCAGGTATAGACCTTTCACACAAACACAAGAACAGTGTATTTTATATGCCCACAATAATAGGACACTGAGCCACCAAGAAGTTTCTGGTTTGTATTACCTGAACAATTTCATATATCTTAAACCACCATCACCTACTTCTTCCAGATCTCACTTCTATTTCTCAGCTTCAATAGGCTCTTAACAACAAGATGATGCTCAATAAAAATAGAATCTTCGGCATGTAGGCTCGTTTCCTTTTCAATTTTAGCCATACCCTCAAATGGATAAATTGCTGCAGTTATTATCAGGAAAAAGTTGCCCTGGACTTGAGAATGTCACGATTTCCACTGAGTTCCTGTCTTTTGGAAAGTCCCAAACTAAAAGACTTTAGCTAAGACGGGAAATCTTAACATAATTCAGGATTTTGACTCCATCCCAATCCCTAAAGGACCACCATAGACAACCAGCTCTAGGCTCATGGGGCTGCTGGCATCTACTTTGTTTCTAACAAGCAGGGTAAGCAAAGACCCTCACAGCTCCCCCTCCTAAATTTGGTGAAGCAGCAAGAAAAGAGTTCTTGCCTTCCCCATCAGGTGCTTTAAAAAAAATCATCATCCATGTGAATCAAATAACTTGCTGAATGATTCATGGCTGTCATATCTGAACAAAAAATTACCTTGTCAATATGCAGAATAAAAAAAAATATAAAAATTACACTGCAGATGATTAGAGCAAAATGGATGAGTATTATGGATTCTGAACCTTAAGAATGGATGACAGACTCACTGCATCTCCTTAACATTGGGAGAAAAAAAATATCTCTTTGGTGGCATAGCACCAGCCTTTGCAAAAAGGGTAAAAATAACATACAGCACAAGAGACAGGAATCCAACACATTAGGTAATCTGTGATGAGAACTCTACGAATAAAGCACATAATACCAAATTAGTTAACTAAAAAATCCCCAACAAAACTGCCGTTTGCAGATCAAAAGAATACCTGCCTATGTGTTTCAAATTAACAACCAGCTGGAATGCCATGTATTTGCCATTTTAAAATAAGCAAAGAACCAGATACACAAGATGATCTGGATTTGCCCACCCTCTTAGACACACTGGGTTTTAACATTTACAGAGTGCTGAAGCAAACACCCCACTGCTTTTATCTGGATTTGATGTTGCATTTGGCACAAAACTTTCATGCTCAGAAAGAGACTTGGCTTGACAGCAGATGGAGTATTCCATTAAAACATGAGCAGCAACATGTGCCCACCCTCCCAGTCAAAAGCAGAAAACCACTTCTCAGTAATATCTGCCCATAGATCACAACATGCTCATACTAAGCTTACCCACAAAATATTTTTTCCTTACTCTTGTCCAAAACTGTTCTTCTTGATAAGTAAATTCTCTAACAAAAAAAAACTTATAAAAAAGAAAAAAAGAAAAAAAATTAAAACCAAAACAACACACCCCCAGCCTCAAGTATTCTTCCTATCACTGTTCATTTATCCAGAAAAGTGTATGGAAACACTAACAGCAAGAAGTGACTATTTCAAGTGAAGGCTAACTAGGAAGAAGAGAAGCTTGGTTCGCTTTATTAAAAAAGATATGTGGTAATATTAAAAAAAAAGAGAGAGAAAAACCAGAGGGTACATTAATTATAATGGTTCTGTGGTTCTCCTGGATTTCAATTAGAAACCACTTTATTTACAGCTCTTGGCTCAGCAGCAGACAACCCAAGGAGAACATTTTTTATGATACAGTTTCTAATGCAAGTAAAAGTAAAGGCAACCCTAGAGTGGTTTGCTAACTTATATAATGAGACAGGAAACAAATGGTACAAGTGAATAACGATCATGTCAAATGCATTCAGAAAGACCACAGGACTCAAATAATAAATTCTCTGACAAGTACATTTACCTCAAAGAACTCTCTAACATAGTTCTTTTCTTCCCCATAAATATATAAACACTTTCTCCTAAGATCTCATTTTAATAATAATTTAAATCTACATTCTGTCAAAATATAAAGTTGAACCCATTCTCTCCACCCCCAAAACAAGAAGTGACCCCTAGAGATAGAAATTTGTCCTTTCTGATCAGAAAGATCACATTTACTGACTTCAACCAGAGTGAAGAACAGTTCTAAGAGGCAAAGCTGGGGTCTGCCCAGGCAGCCCCTTCTGCACTATTTGCGGCAGCAGCACACAGAGAGGTGAAAGGAAGTGTAGGAAAACCCATGTGGTTTCTCCCACAAAATCCATCTGTGGGAGAAACTAATGCACACAAGCAGGCAACATGCAACTGAATTCTCCCCAAAAATGGCTGAAACAACTCCCTGAAACCAGCGCAGGTTTGCCAAGGACTGACCTCACGTGTTCAAGCCACCAACTCAACTTTGCCACCACAATCCTGTCAGTGCCAGGGCTGAGGCACAGCCCTTCACAGATGTCACTGCTCTCTCCTCAAATGCCAGCAGCCCAGGCTGGAGTGACACCACCCTCACCCTTCTACCCCTCAGTTCACAGTTTACAGCCAGAAACAGCCAACTCCAGTAATGAAGAGCAGATCTGCTTGCTCGGTCAAAGGGCTCACGCTGCCTCAGACCCCAATATTTCTCCCACAGTTTCCCTTCACAGAGGACCCTGTCCAGCAGCCTTGTCCAACTTGTTATGCTTTTATTCAAAATGTAACATCAGAGGGGGAAATTCCTACAGCCATTATTCATTTCATTTTTAAAATGGAAACAAAATTTATTTTGCCTGGTTTAAAAGCACTTTTCCAAATTGTGCCAGATACAGAATTTTCCATATTTTCAAATTCACAAACACTTGCATGTTCTCTCAAATATTACTCCCCTCTCTGGCTTGTTGGTTCACTTAGGAAAGAACCACCTACATTTCGGGCTACCATTCGACAGAACACTTTGAAGCAGTTTCTAGTACCACAGAAAATGCCTATCAGCAGCACAGGAGGGATCTACCTGTATCCAGACGCTCATATGCTAGTGAGCACTTCACTGAAAGGAGTGAGAGATGTGTGTTACTTTCTGCAACCCATCTGACTACAGGTAGTTTCAATTCATACTTTGCTCTTAACAGAGAGAAGATTCTAGAGACGATCTTCTATTGCTATCATTTGCAAAGGCCTGCATTTGGAAGAGCAAGAAATGGAGATCTTTATTTCTTTAAGATGTAACATTCCTTCAAGTCTGTAAAAGACATTTTGCAATGGGCAAACTATTTAAACCAGTCTTCTGATAAATGCCTTCATTATCACCCTCCAAAGATGCCCTATCTGGTAACTGGGGGGTACATTGTGCAACTGATACCACCAACAACTAGGCTGGCTCATGTCTCCAGGTTTCCTCTATAGTACAAAATAGGAGGAGAAAACAAAAAAAAAGAAAATACAAGAAAACATGTCTAGAAGAGAATGAGACCAGAGCACTGAAATTCAGTTTCTGCTGAGCTGCCCTAAAGAAAAGACCCTTTGTCTCTACTGATTGCAAGGACAAGTCTGTTGTCTAAGGAAATTAGCTGGTCCCAACAGAAGCGTAAACTTAGGACAACTTACAAGATTCCATTATTGATACTTCAGTCTTTAGAAATAAACTGCAACAGCAGTTAAGTTCTGTTACGCCTCTTTTCCAGCTAACTATTATCAGTGTATTAGGGACATCATCTCGTTTGTAGAGGGGCTACAGCACGTTGCTAATGAAGACAAGGTTACAGGAAAGCAGGCTGTGATGAGGCAGATGCAAGTGGTACGAAACACAGAGGAGGGAAAACTCTCTGCCAAGCAAACATCAAAGATCCAATACTTTCTGTTGTTACGCTAGAGAACCAAAAGAGAGCCACCTCTGGAGTAGTATTTAAAACTAAAACACACCAAACCCACCCACCCACGCAGCTGAAAGCCCCCAAACACGCAGAGGTGCCCACCCACAGCAAACCACCTCAAGAAGCACCTCCACCAGAACGTACCGAAGCGCCGCGCGCGCTGCCAGGCCACCGCGGCAGCCAAAGCCATGGCACGCAGCAAACACCCCAGGTGCACCACGGACAGCTGGCCCTTCCCACTGGACAGCAGCGTGAGGAAAAAATTTTACCAGGATCTCAGCAGCCCTTAAAGCTGCTGTCGTGCCTGGAAAAAAAAAAAAAAAATCCGAACGCACAGTACCACTCCCACAAAAAAGGGGATTGAGCTTGTTCTTATATAAGTATGTATATTATTTAACACTCGAAAACAACAGTTCCATCACATCTATGCAGAACCAGACGTGGTGAAGAGCTGTGAGTGGGAAAAAAATAAAGTAATTTCTACTCTATTGTATCCATCCATTTTGTTTGTTTGTCTCAGGGCAAGTCAAGGGCCCTCAACACAGTGCAGAACAAGGACCACTGTCTGTTTTCTTTTTCTTCCTTTGTTGTCGCACAGGGTGACTGATGCAAGTAGGTGCACGTATAATTCACACAGTATTTGCATCTATTAGCTGTTATCTCCCAGGACGTTATCTTTTGGATCTGGGAAAAAGTGATTACAAAACACCTTAAAGGTGAGATAAACAAATGCACGCCATGATCTTGAAGCAAACAATTGTTTCTGCTTTTGTGGTCATCTGAACTAGTTTTGCTCTTCCTTACATTGAACAAACACACACCAAGATGCATGCGTTGTTTCCGAGGTAGATGTGAAAGAGAAGGCCTAGGTGACAAAAATAACTTTCAAATAGATGTTAGTATATTCACATTGCAAAGAACATAAAAGGAGGCAGGAAGCAGGGGAGGGAAGTGTCTCTCTCATATCATACTGAAGTGACAGTACAAGTAGCAGTGACTTTTTTTCCCCTGAACTGCTCATAGATATGGGACCATTGCATAATCTTCAATCATCTTGTAAATTCTATTCTCTTTTTTTTGTGAACATTACAGGAATTCACAGAATTAAGAGCAAAAATCATGATTTTTTTCCCCCTGACTTATCACTCAAGAGAAACCGATGCAAAATAGAGCAAGTTTTTCTGTAAAAACAGCTTCGTCCTACTTTATGGAATAGTTATTCCCAACTCTAACCACCTCCCCTCACACAGAATATTATGTAGTGCTAAGAAGCTCCTCCAGTCACCAGCCATGTTTTGCACAGTAGGTATAAACAAGCTGGTTTATTGCAAACAGAAATCCATACACATGCAGAGGAGTGTTAAAGCTGCCTCATGGAAGCAGGTATGCCTGTGTATCCCAAGCTTAAACTCATCTGGGTGAGTAGCATCAGGAAAGGACACCCAAAACAAGGGAGAAGAGGCACAACTTGATGTAGAAGTGGAAGAAAGAGGGTGAAGGAAATGAATGCATACATTTTTGAAATTTTGCCCTGGTAAAATCTTGGAGGAAGAAGAATTTCAAATGACATTTCTGCAGATACAGGGATAAAAATCTCTAGAGATTCAATGCGAAAAGTTATTTAAAACATGAACAAATTTAATTTGATAGTCAGCCTTTCAGTCAACCTATTTTCTGCACTCCAGTGAGGGCAACAGGGGAAAAATATTTAAATCTTACTAAGTAATATGGAGAAAGGCATTTTTCATTTTAGAATGTATTATAGTTAAAACCACACAGAAAATATCCTTCAAGGCTACCAACCCTCAGTGGCATCTTAGATGGTCTGCATGACAAGCATGTATCCAATAAGCAGGTAAATCAGTATCAACAATATAAAGACAAAAGCAAGTCAGATTCAATTTTACTTGAAGATGTAGCTTTCTAAAATACCACAGAGAAAATAAAGGCATTCCTGCAGTGAAGAGACAGTCGGGGCTTTGCATGGCATACTTCAAGAGCAGCAACATATAGCCTTTGTTGTATCAAAAACCTTGAATCTTTTCCAAACCGTACTTGTTCTCTGACTTTTTTTTCCTACCTGGTATCTTTTCTAGTTTTTCATTACATTTCTGATGGTTCTGCACAGTTTCACAACATCATCCTGGAGGACTTTTTAAAAATAAATCCAGAATCTGAATCACCATACTCCTTTAGCCCATGTCCAGGCCCCTTTGCTATTTTTCATACCAGTACTGTCTTATCCCAGGCAGTCCCTGCAGTAGATGCAACCTGCCCTCTCCACCCAGCTGCACTACTCCAGTTTGTATTCCTGTAAATATCCAGATGAAGAGAAATAACGATTTCCACTTGAATTTAACTTCCTCTGAAGTGCCTGACGTGTCTTTCACAATCAGTTTTCTTTACCTGGTCAACAGTAATCTACTATAATCTATTGTGCAAGTTTCTGAACGTAATTTTAAGAAACCATTAAGAGGCCATTAAATGCACCAATCATATTGATGTGTTTTCCTGATTCAAGTTATAGACAGGAACAAAATGCCTAGAAATGCTTTAGTTCACTATTCTGCAGAGTTTGGAAGAAACTTCATTGCAATTTTGTAGAAAAGCACAGTGCAACTTTTCCGTGCAAGTAATTCGTAATTTAGAAATTTCATGCACTGGAAAAATATTTTTGAGTATGTCCGAGGATGCATTTGAACACATAAAATAAGTACATGGAAAAAACATGATACTTCCATGACTTCTGAAATGAAATTCATTATTAGACAGTTTCCAGTCAGACCAGCTCACTGTCCCTCCTCCACAATCTCACCCCCTTACAGCAAAGGCTTCCACAGCAGAGCTCACGGTGCTGTTTGGGTGTACACGTGTGTGTGCATCCCTGCACATCTGTGTAGCATCATTTTCAAAGTGTCTCTGAGGAGGCGTATTTACTTTTTCCTCAGGGAAAACCATGAACTGGAAAGAATAAGCTCTTGCAGTACTAAGTTATTTAATACTTCAATAGTGTAACAGATTAAAAAAACCAAACATAAACCGAAACTTATACAAAGGCCTTTTCTTGCAGTGGTTTTAAGGCAGAACCAAAATTCATTTACGTCAATGAAGCCCTGAAAGTGAAATCTACATAACTGTGTCAGAAACTGTGTCCTGGGGAGAAGAGTTGTTATTCCTTAACTCCTGAGCTTCAGAGAAACTTTAGGGAGGTTTCTCTGTGATGTTTCCTTCAACAGATGTCAAATCATCCTCAGATATTGTCATCTTACCCTAACCCAAACAGAAAAGGCAAAAGGGAACCAAACCCCTCCTCACAACCACAGATGCTGGGAGATCAGTGATGTGAGTTACAAAGGCTCCCCACCACTTGCCTTTGTAGTATCAACTTGAAAAAGATAAATTGCATTACAGGGTAAACTTAGTTCTAGTCAAAAGTCTGGTAAACCCCACAAGACAAGCAGGACAGAAACACATTTGCAAGCCAGGGCAAAACAGCATCTGCATTAAACAGCACAAGGATTGAGGTCTCCACCTTGACAGCAGAGTAACAGCACTCGGTGGGCTGGTGGCAAGATGGAAGAAGTGTGACATTTCTTGAGGGCTCCAATATTTTTATAAGACATTTAAAACACAGATGTCCTGGCTTCAAGTGATGTGTAGGGAAAGGGAATTTTTCACAACAAGGCAGGGGACAAAAAGCTGAGGGACTTGGTACAAAAATCAAACAGCACCCTCCCTGCCCCAACACCCAAAAAACTCCAGTCACAGTTTTCCTTCAGGTAGACAAATAATAAAGCAGGACAATTTCAAACTATTTCAAGTGACAGTAAGACAGAAAGAGTTCTCTGCATTCAAAACAAAATGAGCCTACGCAAAGATTTAGGATATAACAAAAAAACCACAGCAAACAAAGGCTGGAGCAAGAGTGTCCTGAAGATGGAAGAGCTATAGACTTGGTGCACACAACTCCAATATTTCTGACAAGATATAATTTTCCAAGCCTAGTTTCTCCAACAGATAAACACTTCCATACTTTTCTCTTTGCTGTTAATGAGTACTTTTGGCTTGTTAATCTAAGTACGGATTCAAAGAGGCTGTGAATTGCACTTGAAACAGTATTTGAAAAAATCCTTTTATTCTAAGAAAATTGAGGTTTATTAGGGAGAGCATGCACGTAGATTTGAAAGCAGCAGAGAGACAGAAAATGCATGAGAACAAAACAAATCCTTTTCAATAAGGAAAAAAAAGGGTCAGGGGAGGGATGCCCTCCACTCTATACGGGGATAACAGTGTATCATATACTGAAAAACAGGAAGGCAACACCTTTTCACCCCTCCCCACCAAAAATCTGAACAGCTAAAATCCCACAGATGACAAAATTTACAGTTGTTCAAAATCTGAGAAGACTGGAAAGAATTCCAGATGAACCATGCAAGGCCAGACCAAGGGACAAATTAAATCCACTGCAGATCAATAAAAAGCAAAGTGCATTTAAATGAAAAATGTGAAGCACTCAAAACTGATTGTTTGGTTTAACAGTTGTGGAGTAACTCAATATTTGAATCAAGTGTTCAGCAAATAAATGAAACACACTGCTAGATACACAAGGATACAACTTAGAAATACGATTTTTTTTCCATTTTCAAGACGAAAGCATTCACATGATTATCTAAAGGATAAGACCTACAACACTGTTATGCCACAGCATAAATCAGAAGCATGTTCTCCATCAGAGTGCTGTGTTCAGCTCTTATAATCTGATCTCTTCTTGAGATAGCAGATATAGTAAAAGCCTCAGAAAACAGGGACAAGAATAATTTGGAACAAAGACAGATTTCTGTACAGAAGGAAATGGAGCAGCATGAAGCAACCACACTAATGGGAGATGGATAAACTATTGAGGATGCAAAAAAAAAGGAATTGTGGTAAAGACAACAGTGCTCCTAGACACTTTTGTCGTGCAGAAGCAAAGGCATTTTTTAAACAGCAATACATTTAGAACTGCTAAAAGGAAATGTGTGTTTGTTTTGTTGATTTGGTTCTGTGGCAGTGCTCTGTTGATCTAGTTTTATTTTGTTTATATTCAACACTCAATTTGCAGAATATTTTGCCACAAGCTACAACAAATATCTCCAAAAGATTCAGAGAAATACTAGAATTTTATGAAAACTGGTAATCTACTTGAGGTAGCAAAAAGATCAGAAACACCAATCTGTCCTCTATGTTTGTAGGAATTAAGATTTTGAAGGTACAGGACCAAACTGACAGAAAAGACTCAGAATTTCCCCTCTGGGCCTTGAACACAACCACCTACCTTAGAACAAAGGACGCGTTAAGAGTGTCAGGTACAGCCCTGGCAAAGAGCAGGCAAGGGACACAAACACAGGTTGCAGAACTGGTCTATTAAGACATCTAATCCTCTGCAGAGTGGTATGTGCACACAGGAAGGCAGAGGAATCTGGGAGCAGGAGAACACGAAAAGCTTTGCCACCAGGCTTTCATCCCAGGAATGCTGCATACAGCATTGTGCTTGTGTGCTCTGTTCAGAAGTTGTCCTTAGGAACGTTTGGAACAAGAAACTGATTTCTGCACTGATTTCTCACCACAGAAGACTGAAGAAGCAGCTGGGTTGCATGTGGGCAGTGCCATCACAGTGGTCTGGCACAAACTGTGTCCTTTGGACACCATCCCCTGGCAGTGCTCACGGAAGTGCTCGTACGCGAGGTATTTACACCAGGAGCAAGGTATGTTTGTCCTTAGTACTACAGTGTACACTCCTCACCAGCTTATTCCTGAGTGTACGAGCCCTGTGTTATGCATGACAGCATGAGATATTTTTTTTATATCTAGAAACCACCCCAGAACTAGGTTAGCCTGGCAGGCTTGCAACACTTCATTTACATATGAGTCAATCCTTCTGCAATACAAACATTAGTGATGCATTCCCCACTGTCCTTCTATTTATACTCACTATTTCACCTGCAGGCATCCCGAGTTAATTAAACAAATCAATCCCATTGAGATAATTGTGTCTCAAGCAAATTAACACAATTAGCTTTATAAAAAGAAAATCCAAGTGCTACCCACTATATTTCTTCATATAAATCATGTGCTTATTCCTCCAACTCTAGGTTTGTGGCTATCTAGGAATCTGCATTAAAATGAAAAGTATGACACACCACACTGGCTGATGTGTGACTGTTACAGCCAACAGCTGCTCTGTTTGCATCATTCACATCTATGAAATCTGAGGTGCCCATCAGAAATAAAGAAACTTCTTCTTAAAGAAGAAATAAGCAAGGAAGGATCCCACTGCAGTGGACACTTCACAGGTTTGAGACAGCCTCTGCTCCAAAATAGTACCATCACCTTGACATTTACAACCAGGGTGAGATATGCAGTGAGCTGGTTAATTGGATATACCAGGGGTTTGAGGCACTCTTAATTCTTTATTCTCTGGTCAGGTTACAGAAACCCCTCTGGAACCATGCTGAAGTTCTACAAATGACATCTCAGTAGCCATACTTTTTCAAAGACCTGTGCCTCCAGCCCTTGAGTGTAACAAAGCTGCCATGGCAGTTGAACAGACACCATCATTTCTGGCCACCTGCTGTGTTTTCAGGGTGTTTTTTTCCCCTGAGGCAACCTCAGAGTAATCCAGCACACCTCAGCCTCCCCAGTCACAGCCCATCCTCTATCCAAGATCTCGACCACCTTGCAGCAG
Source organism: Drymodes brunneopygia (assembly GCA_013400955.1). Classification (NCBI taxonomy): domain Eukaryota; kingdom Metazoa; phylum Chordata; class Aves; order Passeriformes; family Petroicidae; genus Drymodes; species Drymodes brunneopygia. The sequence goes on from VZTZ01033097.1 coordinate 644,225, forward strand.
TGTGGCCAAGGCAGGGGCTGGTGTCCCTTACTGCCACTCCTGGTGACAGAAGAGGCCACAATCTTTGGCTGAAAGCTGGAGATTTCTCCAGGATAACACAGGAACACTGCACAGGGCTACTGCGTCAGAGCTCGCAAGGAAAAGCGATGAGAAGTGATGAGCAACCTACAACTAAAAATGGAAAACTTAAGAGGTTAGTGTGCAAAACCACGACCTTGTGAGCAGAAGCGCCTCACCAAGGCCACTCTTTCAAGGGGTGATAAAACATCTATGCAGCACACTGGCCATGCTCTGGACCAAGACCTTGCCTGGGACGGTTTTTCTGCCTCATTTCGCATGAGGCTGCAAGCAGCAAGGGTCGCTTGGATGCAGGAGAATCCATTTCCCAGCTCGTGAGAAGCTGCTGAGCAGAGGCAGGTGAGGGTGAGTGTGAGCATGCAGGAGAGGCAGAAAGCAGGATGCTAACGGAGCTCCCCAGTAAGGGCTGTGCTCTCCTGTCTCCCCGCAGATGATACAGGGAAGGCCGAGCCGCTCCTCCCCGGTGCCTCCCGCTGGCTGCTAAGCAACTGCAGCAGCGCAGGGGCCAGGCAGGCACCAGCCTTAACTTCTCGTTTCGAGGGAGTTCAAAAGGCTTACAACACTACATTAGCTGCAAAACTGGTCACTGGGACCCAGTTCCTGAGAGTAATTATGGGGCAGGGAGAGGAAAGGGAAGAGAAGTGATGGGGGGATGAGGAGAGGACAGTGGGGAACCAGGCTCGCACTGAGGGAGGGTATGCAGAAGATAATTCAACGGAAGACTCCCCATCCTTTTTGGAAGTTGAAAATACGGTATTCCTTTATTTTTTTAGCATGCCAAAACTAAAGCATTTTTCCCTCTTGGCACATTTGTCATCCATGTGGTACCGTAACCAACAAATCACACTGGCTCAGCAGATGTGGGTAAGATGGTAAAGGAGCTGTTCCATTGCAGTCACTACAAACACGCGTCCATTTCATGCTGACCACGCACAGCCATCCTCCCACCTGGCCCAGGGATCTGCTGCACATCTGCCCTGCAGAGCTCCCAGCCTTGCCCCTTCACTGAGATAGCTCAATCCAGCTGTGCACCTCACAGAAAAACAGGTTACTGAAATGGGCTGCTGACAAACTGGCCTTTCCCTTGCGGGAAATTGTTTTTCCAGCTGGGATCTTTTCACTGGCTTGGTTCACTGGAGAGCTGCACAAGTCAGTTGGTCAGCACAGGCAACGCCAACCCCTTCAGCCACCCACCAGTGATGAATCTCAAGTGCCCCAATGTGGCAGCACAGAAAAGCAAGGGAAGATGTTATCCCCAAAATCATGTACTGGGCCAAACAGCCATTCCTCCCGCATTTCCTGTTTCACCATTCTGAACTGTACACTGCACTTCGTGTTTTCATTACCCCCACAAACTACTGGCATAACCAGAAACTAGTTCCTAGTAATTAAAAAAACAGTAATTTTTAAAAAATGAGTACTGTCTTACAAAATATGTTCTCTTCAGGAAAGTTAGAAGAAGCAAATTTAATTTATGAGGTACGTAAGTCTTTCACTAATGTCATTTTATAGAACACAAAAATCAGACTGTTTACTTTTAAAGGTACCTACTAAATATAAAGTGAATTTAACACAATATCAACTCACAACAAACAGTACAAACTTCTACATATGTATCTATCCATATATCATCTAGGAGTCAGAATAAATAACATACAGCAGGAATAAAAATATACTTTGTTATAGGGCTGCCTGGGAAAAGGGATAGATATCTTATCATAAAGTGTATTTAGAAAACTAGATCCATGTCACAGGATCCACAGACACAGATGTCCTGTCATAAAGAATTCATTATTTACAAATATACTACAGAACACTCCATTTGCAATGAAGTACCATAAATAATTCACACAGAATACATGTCAGAAGTGAAGGCAGTGGCATTTTCTCTGCCACCCTCACAGAGCTTCCCATGCTCAGTGAAACAGAGATGTGATGTAACATCACAAACGCAATGAGAACATTGGATTGTCATTAAAACACAAAACTTCATTCCCCATGAAAGGCTTCCCCACCAACACAGTCCAGACAGAGACTTCTACACAAGCATTGCTTGTGGGGACAAGAAGTGCAATTCCTTTGCCTTTAAATAGCATGTATGAATTTTATTTTCACTCCTGTGAATAATATGGAATTGGCATCTTGGGTCCACCACCCAGGTGCTGCAGTGCTGCACAGCTCCACCCATGTCCCTTACTCCAACCCAAAGAGGCACATCCAGAGGCAGGCAGGCAACTCAACTGGTGTTGATCTCCCTCTCCCTGCAGAAAACATGGCAACACACTGCAAAAAGTGTGCCAGAACTCTGGTACAGCGATGGAAACCCCTCTCTATTTGAAATTAGATTAACACAGATTTTATTTTATATAGATGAACGAAGAGTCACCAGGAAAAGAAAAATAATCAGTTGTTACTGATATGGAGTGAATCTGAAAAACCAACCTAACGATGGAAGCTCCCTAGTGTGTTAGATTTCTTTTTCCTGTGCAAATTCACCTATTTCCCATAAGATCAAACAAAAACTGAAGAAAACCCTTGATCATAAGCTCATTTTCCTCTCTATTCTACTTGCCCCATTCTTTTCTCTAGTAGGATACCTGCACTGATGCAAAATGTGACTTACCCAACTCCTTTAATCTTCCTCAAAGAAACAAACCAAAAAAGTCCACACCCCCAACTATTAAATAAAAAACCCCAGAGCCCCTCAGGACTCCCTGTAATCTGGCTACAGAAGCCACTCTCCACATGGATGGGTTGACAGGACTTAAATTCTGTTTTCTCCCTTCTGAGTCACGAATCAAAACCCGGCAGATTTGCCGAAGAGAGAAAAGAAACAACAAACCAGAAAACCTTACCAGCCTCCTACAGATGATACTCAGGAGACTGGGCTGATAAAATATTTCACAGCATCAGGTGGTCCCCACCCACCTCCCACAGATGTGGAAAACAGAGCAGACCATTGCAATCACCAGTCTGACCTCCCACCCAAGGTGTGCCACAGACCTACGTGCAGATACACTGGTTGCTATGAACATACACACAGCAATACTCTCCCTTGCTAAAAACATGTAGTCTAATTCCCAGGCAAGTGATTAGGAATCCATCACATCCAAAGGGAGCTGTTTTAGAGAATAATTTATTCTGTTTAATCATTTGTGTGTTACAAGTAGCCCAGATTCATCTGGTTTCAACTTTCAGCTATTCAATCTCAGTACACCTCCTCCTACTAAACCAAAGAGTTCTGAACTTCTTTTCCTCTATAGATACCTACAAAGTACAATTCATCCACTTCACTTGAAGGAAGCATGCAAAGCTCTTTATTTCAAAAAGTCTAACAGTAAAACAGGTTTTCCAACTGTAATCAATCTCTCAGCTTTCTGTAGGCATGTAAGAATTGGACTCTGTATTCCAGTGATCCTGTGCCATCACACACTGATAAAACTTCACATGCTCCTAGAAGACATGCTTGGCTTTTGCATCCAAAAAACGTATCCAGTCTTTCAGCAGTGCTGCAAGGCCTCTGTGTTTTGTTAGCTTCTTCCCATCACCCCAGCTCCCTTCCAATGTAAACCCTCTCCTGAATGCAGTGAGCTCTACCCTCTGCATAATGGACAGAGTTGGACTGGCCTGAGCTAACATTCAAACTATTCAAATAAGTCCACATCAAAAGGAAATAAACTCCCTGTGTGACAGAGGACATATTTGCCATATCCCTGATTTTTGGTGGCATTTTCAAATTTAGAAAGAAATAGCTTTGTTCAGCATAATTACCAGTGACCTTGAAATAAAACAACCTCAGTTCTACCAACTGAAGGCAGTTACTTCTCCCTTCCCTTTCCAAGTAATCACACTGCCTCATCACCCGTTCATACTCACTACATTAATTCTCTATTTGCTGCATATATGTGGACATACATAAATGTGATGGAAGTCCTTGCATGAAGTCTGTTCCTCCCTGCAGAGAAGTGCTGAACAGCACTGGGTGCATATTTGACCTCCTCTCAAGCAACAGCACACGACAGTTCAGCATTCTGTTGTGTGCTGCTCCATTTTGAGCACTGGATTCAGCATTTTTAGATGTGACCTCCACATTCCCCCTACAGAAAAGCTTCACGAGTTAAAACGTATCCTGGTTAAGTCAGTGCAGGATTGGAGTTTGTTGTTTCGTTGTTGTTCTGGTGTTTGGTTGGGTTTTTTTCTTTATGTAGTATCTAATAAAGCACCAGCAACATTAACATTAGGGTTATTAGTTTACTTAATATTATGATGTTCCATTAGACAGGGGATAATACAATTGTAGGCTGGAAATTAACTATGGAAACATGTTGATATGGTTATATAAAGTCATGAAACTTTTTCAAATGCAGAAGCACTGTGCCTACAATACAGTTTGAACAAGTTAACTTACTTCAACTGTATATGCATAATAAACTTTTGCTTTATGCTGTCATATCAGATATCCATTCTTCCAAAACAAGAATATTTGTTTTGTTTTTTAAATACAATAAGGCACTTAAAAAAAAACCCCTGTGGTTGAACTTGAGTCAGAATATAGTGCTGCTTCTGCTTTCAGCCCAAAAAAGAGAATTCCTACCATCATTATTAAACAGCAGTAATATTTATAGACAAAAGTAGCAATTCAGTTGTACTACTTTTGCTTTTTCAGAGAAGAGCACTTTATCTTTTAGACAAATGGCATCAGCATTGCAGTGATGTGCTGGAAAACTACCATGAAGGGAGACAGGGGCAGAAGAATTTGAACACATCGTCACAGCAGAGCCAGAGGTGGTGAGGTCATCTGAAGTTACGGCTTGTATAAGAGGATTCCTTTAAAAGAAGGGTCTAGATGCCAGACCCAAGTGCTCAGTGCTGGTTTTCCCACCTGGATTTATTCACAGGACAGGAATATAACGCAGACCTAAAGGTGTTCTCCTAGGCTAAACTTTAATAGAGCTTTGACTTTTTAACAAAGGTCAAAGAAATTTCAACACAACTCCTCAGGTTAGTGTTGCCTAAGTAAAACCTGTGCAATCATTTGCTGAACCCTACCCCAACAGCAGAATTAATTACTAGAATTAATTACTAGCCACAAAGCCTTCCGTAGGATATTAGAGCACAGCTCATTTAAAAATGAAGTATTTCACTGGCCACACCTAACAAGGGATGGCAAACTTGTCCATCAGGAGAAGCGACCCTGACCATCAGGTAGCTGTTCCTAAATTATCAAGCTGAGGACTCACTTCTCTGAATAAGTGGGTTTGGGGTTTTTTTTAGTGTTTTGGCCTCCATCACAAAGTTAAAGCTATTTCCTCATTTCTGAGTATGCCGGTATCCAAGAAAGGGAAAGGGAGAACTTTCACTTCTCACCTGCTCACAGAAAGATCACACCTCACTGTTAACAACTCATCTGAAATACAGTAAAAAGCTCCAGCCAACTGAGACAAAGGGATTCTTTCTCATTCTCTGTGAGCTGGTTTCAAGAAAACCAAACCATTTTTTTAAGCCCACCTCAAGCCTGTGGCAGAGAACTAGAGCATGGGCAGGACAGAGACACTCCAAAGCTGGGAACAGCACAGCAATTATCCCCTGCTATGAGGAGTCTCTGCATCTCAATGACACCAAGCAGCATAAAGGCATCACTACACTTCTGGAAGAAATTCTTTCCTGTGAGGGTGGGGAGGCACTGGAACAGGTTGCCCAGAGAAGTTGTGGATGCCCCATCCCTGGAAGTGTTCAAGGCTGGGCTGGATGGTGGTTTAGTGGAAGGTATGTATCCATGCCCACAGCAGGTGGGCTGGAATGAGATGATCCCTAAGGTCCCTTCCAACTCAAAACATTCTGTGATTCTATGAAAGCACAACCACACTGTGAACACGCAGGTTAAAATGCTGCCAGTTGTTATTCTGCAGGCAGGCTGCATGTTGGCCTTTTTTCAGCTTCTGAAGTATTATCCAAACACCAAAGCAGGCTGAAAGACTACCTTTTGCGACTTCATATTTCTATTATAGGCTCCAGCCAGCCACTGGCCTTTTGTGGCTGCATGTATTTCCTATTTAAGAGAAGGACTACAGCGGTTCCTGGTTTGCCACATCTTCAAGTACAGAGTTTGCACAGCAGCTTCCTCTGCCCTGCATCACTCTGCACTGGTGAACGCTCCCTTCCCTCTCAACCTGCTCAGAAATACACTCAGCCACCTATAAAGCCAATTGACAGAAACAAGGTAACAAAATGAAGGATTTCCAAACCACATCCCTGATGACAGCCCATAGGACTTCTTGCTCCAAACCTAGGCTTCAATCCTCCCTTCTCCATCTGCACTTTCTATCTCTTTCAAAATAACGAGCAAACATTTCTCCAGCTTCACAAATCTGGCACATTTCACTTTCCTTGTCATTTAAGAGATACTATTAATACCAAATAGTTTGTGTGTAAGAACACTGTGCACTTTTGTAAAGCTTTATTCAAAGCATCCTGTGATCTTCCACTGAAAGCATTCATTTTGTACTTTCACAGTACTTCTGAGGCTTGTATTATAAACTGTCTCACACAGGTGGAAACTCTGAGGCTAAAGTGACTTTAACCACCAGAAATCCCCATGTCCTGCCTCCCCAAATTCTGTATTTCAGCATTTCTGGTCAATCCTTGCTCCAGCACTTCCTGCCCTGCATCCAACTTCAGATGTCATCGTCCCTTCCTTTCCCAAAGATTTCCTGAAATTAAGTAATTAAATGATTAAGGAACAAGTTCATCACCTGCTAAGAAAACTACTTATACAAACCACATTCTCACCTACAGCAATCTCTGTGGTTGTGTTTCTATGCCCCAGACACACCAGCTGAAGATGAAAAGCTCATGTTAACCCTTTTCAAATGAAAAGAATACTCTCAGGACCTGGTCTTTAAAAATTATTTCCCTGGATCAGCAAGAAACTGCTAGTAAATATCACATAAGTCTCAAATTTTTTTTAAACAGGAGAAAAGTAACACAGAAGGCCTATCGCTCACTTTCAGCTATTCCTCAGGTACTATTCTACAATTAAATAAAAGTGCTATTTCTTTAGTAAGAAGCAAATATACATGACAAGCAACTAGAAAAGGAAAACACTTTAATATTACATCAACAGCTAAAAACATAAGGAAATAATTTAAAATTTAATCCGTAGTGAAAACCAAAGCCATGCATAAAAAAAAGGCAGCCTATGCAAATGTGAACTTGTCTTGCATGACAGACAGCACAGGATCTTCAAACTCTATGTGACTCACTAGTGCCTAAGGAGTATTGCTTGCTTTGATTCTTGCACCAGGATCCATCAACATCTGGCCATACAGTCATTCTTCTTGTTTTAATAAAAGTACTTTAATAATGTAAGAGAATACATTGTATTAACCACTGTCACCTATGATTTTGCTGAACAGTGGCCATTGCTACTTTCACTCAAACCTCACATAGTAACAGGTCTCACCAGAAACCAACGTCAGAACTTCAGATCATCCTACAGATGATCGATCCTTAACTACTGTTCCTGCTGAAGTCCACGTTAAACAAGAGTTTTCACCTCCTTTTGCATGTTAAGTAATCAGAGCTACAAATCATTTCAAGACTTACTCTGCATCAGGGTATTCAGAGCACGCCATCCTATTCCTTTCATTCCCTCAATACCATGCCTGGGAACTGGAGAAGCAAGAACACACCCTCATCTGGCTCCGACCCTCAAACCAGAACTGAGGAACAACAGCTGCTCCCTGACTCAGTGACACATGGAGCACACATTTAACAATTGCTAGAGGGAGAATGCAGACATCCCTGGAGAGTTTTCCAACAATCCCTCTTGGTAGAAATGCCAAGTTTTCTAGGCAGCATGGGCCATCCAAAAGATCATAAAAGGAAAAAGTTACACAGCAAGCTGCATAGGTATATCCCAAGCACATTTTTCAATCAGTAAAAGCTTGTTGGATATCCCCCTGGCATGGTGTCAAAAAGCTCTACTTCCTCTGAGCTTTGTTTGTGGGACTGATGGTGTAACTAATTTGAGTTCAGAGAATACTTCTAATGAAGACTTCATCATCTACCTCTCTTAAGGCTACTAAAGTGGATGGTATTTGAAGCTGCAAGTCAGGAGAAGAAAGCAGAGAAAAAAAGGACAGAGATAATTTGTTCTTCCAAGCTGTCTACTCAAGAAATCCAGAGAAAGTTTAAGTGGAAGACAGTCAGGTCTACTCACTTGCCTGTCTTTTAACAGCACAGACTAGGATAAGGAACAGAGAGTGCACACTCCTCCTTTGTGAAAGAAATAGCATGCCATCATTGGAGTAACACCTAGCAATGCACAGGATCAAAGTGACAACACTAGTCTATATTAGAGGTAAAATTCATCTAAGCCTGTAAAAGACCAAACAGCATTCCCTGACCAGCAGAAGACAGCTTTGGTACCATCTCTCAAATCCCCCCATATCCTTCCCACACTGCCCTGAGGAGGTTACTCAAGTCACTTCACAGTGAGATGCCCAAAATGAGGCAGTGTACAATAACTCTATGGAAGTGAAAGTCTTGATCTTTTTAATCTCCACGAGGTGTGCTCAAATACTACACTAACAGGCAACTGTTGGAATAAATAATGAAATCAGAATACTGTTAAGGCTCACCATTTGAAAGCAAAAGGCCACTAAGGTACAAAAGCAACAAACCTACTTTCCTCCTGATAAAATGGAGGAGGAAAAACAGACCCAACCCTGCTGGCACACTTTGCAGTCAAATTCCTTTTGACAATTTATGAACCTTTTTTTCTTCCTCCTGTTTAACAAAATTACTTCAGCAGTATAAAAGTTGGCAGCATAGCTATCTCAGAAGAAAGTTGCTCCATTCCTTATTGGTAAGCAGTGCACACACACACAAAACCCCACACCCACAGGAAATTGAGAGCTATTCATTTAGTTTTAGCCAAGTCTTTGTGAGATTGTACCTTTTGACTACAAGCTGATGGTAAACGTGCAACTGTCTGGTACTTAATCTCATATAAAAACTAGACCAAAAAACCCTATCAATATTAAATTTAACCTTCAAAAAAGAACACAAGTGGTATGAACGCAATTGTCTGGAAAAATGCTACTTAGCAAAAACAAAACAACTACTCCCCCACATACATGCAATATTTAAAAGAAAGAATTCAAAGCTGTAATTATGTTCACATAAACCTAAACTGCAAAGTACAAGAAGTTCAGTGATACAAAATCCTGTGTTATTTGTAATGACAGCATGTACTTCCTCTTGTATTTTTTTCTTGGTATTTTGGGGGTCTGACGGGATGCTGTCCATTGCCATTACCAGGGATCAGAAGGAAAATATGAAACCAATTCTTGTCATCTGTACAGAACATGAAACCTGGAGCAATGGTAAGCAAAAAACTAGTAAGGCTACATTCTGGTGAAGTATATTTTTAGCTAGGTATAGCTTGTCAGAGCAGCAGCTGGTTTTAATACAGCCATAACCCAAATTACAAACTTCTAGGAATTAAAAAAAAAAAAAAAAAGAACTCCAAGAGATACCCTTGGGGAACTGCATTTGGGAAGGCAGCAATCCTGTAAAAAATGACTAGGGGTTACAGCAGGCACCATCTAGACACTAAATTTCCTGCACAAATCTGCAGCTAAGCAGGGAAACGTAACCCCTGGATGGATAAGAGCATTATTTCATATAAGGCAAGGCAGGGAGGGAGAGTGTTATCTAAAAAAACAGTAACAACAAGGGCAACATGCGTTTCTGGTCTATTCACTTTGGAAAATACCACAAGAACAGTGAAAGATTCAGAGAATACATCTTATAGCAAGAGTTTAAACAGCCTGCATATTTGGCTTATCCAAGAGGATAATGGTTATCAGTGGCTTACCAACAAAATGGCTAAATGTCTCTACCAAAATTTACTCAGAAGATAAAAAATACATTAGCCAAAGCTAGGTCCCCAAAAGATGTTTCTGGTCAGATGAAAACGTTTTGAAGAATTCAGAATTAATCTTCTCTGCCTGACTGTACATAATTACAGTTGATTGATATGATGTGCAGTATGCTCAGAAACTCATTGACAGCAAGCTTGCTAAATGCAGTTTCTCCAAAAACCACTTTCTATCTTATCCAGCTGACTAAAGTCTTGTGCAATTCCTTTGGCATTTACATCTTTCCCACTCTGCAGCAGTGCTATCCATTCAGAAATACAGACCTCTCTATTCAGGTAACTCCAGTAAGGGTGTTGGAGCACATCTCTTCAGAAGCACCTGCTGCTCCCTACACACCATTAAAATACATTTGTCTTCAAAATGCTCCAAGGCCTCAGTTCAAGGCATTCAAGGCTTTTGCCAGAGCTCCAGGACAGACAGATCTACTGTTCTGCTGCTCTTCCTAATATTAATTGGTGGTGGAGATTCAAATTTTCCTCTGGATAAACAAGGTTTATGAAGTGAGTTCCAAGCATGGAAATGGCAGATTTGAGAAACAAAGTTCATGATATCCATCTATGTCTCTCTCCACTTTTTAACTCATACCAACTTGTATTAACAAAAGCATTAGGTCTTAGACTATATCCAGGTACTATATTACATCCCTCCATGGATACAGAGAAACAAAACTGGGTCAGGCCTCCTACTGCCATTTACAGTCAGGAAAGGACATCTCTGCAAGGTAACATCAGCAGTTATGGACTCGCTATAGAAATCACTGAGTGAGAGCTCATGATCTGCTCTAGCAGGACAGGATGAACAGACACCAGAGCCTCATTGTGGGGGCAGAAGCCTTTGAATCTACTTCAAAGACACTGTTTTCCAAAACTAAAGCCCATTCCTTGGGGTTTATGAAGTCCACGAGTCACAAGAGCCTGTGTGAGCATCAGGAGGGCCAGAGAGTAAATGCGGTCCCAGCCAGCGTGCTTGGCTGCCTGGGCTGCAGACAGGCACCCAGCAGCAGCACTGAGAGCTGCCCACCCCTCACAGCCCCACCATCCCAACAGGTGGAACAGGAGAGCTCTCAGCTCCTTCTACACACCCTCTCTTCCACCTGGAGCAGGAAGTTACCACCTGCAGCTGAAGGTCACTCCTGAACCCAGACAACACATTTTTTGTGGGAGATTTAAAGAAAATTAGCTTTTGGTGTTCTCTGAGCTTTGTCTGGGTACCTTAACTAATATTTTCTTTTCATTTAAATATCTAGGGGGGATTTAAGTTAAATTTAATCTCAGGTGAATTCTGCAATTTTTCCCTCAGCACCCCCCCCCATTATTTTTAGACTTGTTTCTTTTTAATATTTTTTAAAACCAGCAAGTTACTAGCATGTCTGAAGTTGACAGCCAAGTCTGAGCTTGGAAACTGCACAACCTGCACACGGAATGGGTTTCAGACAAAAAAGCAGAACATTTCTGTATCTCAGTACACCAGCAGCTAACCCTTAACCTCACTGCTAAGAGCCTCAACTAAAATTTTCCTTTTAACTCTATCTGTCTTTAATTTAGAAAAGGTTTGATATGAAGAATGGACAGCCAAGAGGGAGATGTAGAGAGAAAGGAAAAGAGGGAGAGGAGCCAAGATTCAAAAGATTGGTGGTGGTGGTGGGCTCTTTGGTACTGAGAGTCAATCAGATCCATTTCATAAATTAACAGGAAAAAAAGGAAAAACCAAACTAAAAAAATAGTCCCTACAATTTGCCATGTTCTTGGAGCCAGACTTAACAAAAGCATAGAGGGTTCTCCATACCAAGGGTAACAATACATGGCTGGACTTTGACATCTGCAGAACAATAATTAATCATTTCAACAGTAAGTATCATCCTCTTTTTACTGAAAGGGGAGCTGACTCAAACACAACCAAGGGAGTTGCCCAAAACCACAACACCAGTCATTAGCAGAGCTGCAGTTGGAAGTTTCTGGCTGCCAGTGCTATTTTCAATCACTGAAATTGGCAGCCAGTCCCCAGCCACAGAGCTGGGACCCTGTATGCTCACCAGGTGGAGGTCACCTGCTCCCCACGCCCCGTCTCCCAGCTCCAGTCACACCAGCAACACCAAGGAAGGATGAAAGGAAGGCATGTCCAGCCAGGGTGGTGGGCTCAGGGATGAGCACCAGCAGTGATGCTCCCATCAACCCACAGTCCTCTTCCAGTGGGCACCACCCTGAAGGGGCAGCTGCCCTGACACTCCCCTTTGCCCCTGAAGCCCAGAGAACCGGGGTCAGACAAATAACCCTAAGGAGAAGTCTAAGCCAGTGGTTCTGGTCAGGTTTAGCACTCTGCCCTGGCTCACTGGGTGGAGTGAAAGGCAGGCAACAAGAACCCCAGAGACTGCACACCTCAACTACACCTCCCTCATCTTCATGCTTTACGCATCCCAAGGGGAACTTCAGTTCACTTCTCAAGCAGAAGCTGAAATGGCTCTCTCCATCTCATCCCTGTAGCTCTAATGTGCATTTTACAGTACTGATTTCAGTTTCTCTTAATTGCTAAGTCAAGAGTGCAAAGTTACTTGTATCTTACAGAGCGAGACAGCTCACAACAAGGATATTCCAAAGCCAAAGGTAGTCCTTTTTCTAAGGGTAGTTGGAAAAGTACTAAATAGGTGAATTTTTCATCTTAATTTTTACAGAAATCCCACAGTTCTTGCAACAAGCAGTTTGGGAAACCCAGTGCGATAAGAGATGTGGAGGGGGAAGTGAGTATCCTACATTTATACTAAAAGCAGAACCACAGAAATCTGCTTTTTGTAGCATAATTAGTCCTAATTTATATATAAAATTACATCTAGGTCTCTGTTATATTAGCTGGATATACTCCCCTCGTTTCTTTATTCTGCCTGATACCTGCCTATACTGAGTTCTCCAGACATTCCTTCCAACTCACCTGATCCTTTGAAGCTGACAGTTATCTACAAATTCAGGCACTGAAGTAATTTATTCTTTCAGAAGTGTTAAGCATTTAAAACTTGCAACATCAGATTGTGCAAATATTCAAATTTTCTGGAAGAAAAAGAAAAGGAAAAAGCATTTACCTTGATGTGCACATTTATGTATATATTCTCCCCCTACACATTCTTATCTGGAGGCTTTTCCTCGTGCATGAGATTTCCCATTTTTCTCCCTGTGCTTTCCAGGTACTTTCCACATATTGTGACATAACAGCTAAATAACACCAAAAAAAAAGAATCTCAAATTACTTGTTACCATTTTATTCAAATTATCTTTCTTATTGTGAAAGTTTTCCTGAGATGGTTTCTGTAGAGACAAAAGTATTCACAGGGAATGTCAAAGGAAATTATTAAAATTCATCTAGCAGTGATGCAAGGGTTTTGTGCTGACCTGCACTAACACAAGAAGAAACCACAACGTACCAGTCTGGACAGAAATAATTCCTTGACTTGGCTTCTATTTGGTCTCATCAAAATCAAGTATTACTCCCAGTAAACAAGACAAACATGCTCAAAATGAAAGAAAAACACCCCAAACCCACACAAACACTCCAACGAGTTACTGTGGCTCTGCATGTGTAAAATCGGGGGTTTCACTGCCAAGACTCGTTAGAAAAGAACAACCAGAAAACGTCTGCAAACCAGATTACTATTATGAAGGGCATTAACAGCTATTAATAATAGAATATACATCAACCTACTGCTTTTTAGATAGTATTAACTGGCAACCTAATTTGGAACTGTTAAGACAAGAGACCTTGCAGACACCGTTAGTCAGGTCTAAGCTAACAGCGGGTGAAAATAGGCCTGATAACAGTTACTTCCTTGTCATTTCCTTTCAAAAATGACACAATGCTGTTTCAGCGATCAAAGTAATTTTTATCTCATAGACGTACCTCTGAAAATAGATTAGGCCTTACAGAATGAATTTATATTTATGATCGGAGCTATCGGGCAGACCTCATGTGAAACTGGACTTGCAATTCACAAGGGCTCCGGGTTGCTCGGAAGGAAGCAAGATAAAGGCACGGGGAAATATGGGGGAAGGAAAAGAAAATATTGGGTGAGAGGTCTGGCACCTATCAACATTGCTTCAAGCTTGCCAAGTCTCATAATTTCATCACTAGACTTCAGGAATATTAAAAGAACTATTATTCATTTTTTTAATTCTACTCCGTCACGTAATCAGTGCAACAGATGCCAAAAGCCAGCCATTACAAGGAAGTCACCATGGCTAGCATTAAAACAAGATTATTTCTGCACAGAAATAGACTGGACCATCTATTGCTGCTTTAAATGGGATCTAAATCCCTTTAATTGCAATGGTAGCAAGAAACATGGGAGCACTTCAGATTGACTTCTCCAGAAGAAGAAACAGAAAGGAATGGGTCAGGAAATATCCATGCAAATCGTAAGCAATCAAGGGAAAACATTGATAGGAGGCACAGTCAAGACCTGAGGGCATGTTTGGGGCAGAATCCAGATGACTGTCTGGAAGGATGAAAAGCTAAATGTAAATGGGCAGAGGGAATGCAGAAAGGGAGCAGAAGGTTAAAAATTGAAATAAATGAAGAAACACTGATGACATCTTCAGTAGTAAGGGACAGTTGAAAGAACGAGTGACACCTGCAGCCTTGAGAAGGAACATGACCAGGACAGACACTTCTTGCAACACAGGAGGACCAGGAGTAGGACAGTAGCATTCCTCCAGCCCAGGCTGCTGGGGGAAGGATAAATAAAGCACTCTCAGAGAAAGGAGAACAAGATACACCCATTCCTAGCTCAGAACTGAGTTTTACACTGAGAAGGTTATCACACAAAATGAGGACAGAATATTTCCTTCTAGAGGTGAAAGATGACAGCCAGTGGAAAGCGCTACTTCTTCACCACAGAATCTCATTTTAAAGCCAGTCCAGTTGCTGGGACCTAGCTTACAATTTGCACATGCCTGGGGCTGGCAATAAAGCAGTGGTGAGAGGAGGTGTCATGGCCTCAAACTGCAGAACTTGCTAGAAACAGAGCCTCCTCAGTGGTTGTTTTACAAGACAAAGGGAGAGTGAACTTGCAGTGGGAGAGACAATGCAACAACAATCAGGTGCTGTGCCACAAGAGCTGCCCATGCTACAGCACACAGATTTGTCAATATTTACTCCACAGAAGAGAGCGGTACAGAGAATTAAACAATGTAATATATGTGCACTATATAATACATATATAATACATGAGAATAATGTCTTCAGGAAATACCAGAATGACTGAATTGTTGCCTCACCAAATTGTCCCGTCCCGATTGCTGACGCACACCGAAGTCCCCAGCATTGCTTGGACACTGGACAAACAGACTTCTCAGTGAACTGAATCTGAACAAAGCAGACTGAACATGAGCACTTCTACCTGTCCCATTCTGGCCATGCTTCTTTCCACCAAGAGCACACACATACAGGTGGCAATGCCACAGTGGGCATCACTCGGCCTCCAGCCACAGCAGTGCCGCTGGCATGCTGTGATGGGGTGGTGCAGAGGGGTGCCAGTGCATGTTGGGCTGAAAACTCTAAGAAGTCCTGAAAACAATTTTAATTACCCATTCTTGGAGTACAGGAGGACTGGTTGGAACACGTGCAAGTGAAGCAGCTTGTTTACATAACAAATGAGGTATGCATGTGAGGTGCTTTGTATAACAGTGCTGCAGACTGCTAGCTCTTCTCACCTGGAGAGCTGTGTTTTACCAACTACACACATACAAGACCACCTTCATGTAGAGAGTAAGATAAAATATTCATAACATGATCCAACAGTGGCATGAAAGAGGCACTGAATGGACAGAATGTCTAACACTTGCAAAAAAAACCAAAACAGGCAGCCACTAAGTCTTTGATTCTTGCATACTCCACACAGTGCCAAGAGTCATTCAGAGTTTTCAGCTCTTGCTTGAGCAGCCATGCTCCAAAGGCTCACTCTACTTGGAAAATAAAACTTAAATGAAAGAAGAACAAAAAACAAACTGACAAACAAAAAAACCTCAAGAGTGTCTCCATGAGCTAGATGTCTGAATCCAATGAAAAAGTCATAGT
The DNA here is from genome assembly GCA_013400955.1 of Drymodes brunneopygia. Taxonomy (NCBI): domain Eukaryota; kingdom Metazoa; phylum Chordata; class Aves; order Passeriformes; family Petroicidae; genus Drymodes; species Drymodes brunneopygia. The sequence goes on from VZTZ01033097.1 coordinate 660,307, forward strand.
CATTTAGTCCTGACTGTCATACAATGGCATCATGCATTTAGCTGTTTCCATGACCTTTTCCAACCAAGAGCCAATAGGGATTTTTGAGGCCTGTAAATGGTACAGAACTCAGGAAGAAGAGGAAGACAAAAATGAAACACCGAAGTGACAGAGCTGGATAGCTGCAATGTGGATTGTACATTGAAAGACAGTGATAATCCCTAGGTAATACTACTTTTATACTTGGCTGTTTGTTCTTTGAATATGGTCCTCCCAGCTCCTAAGAGTTTTAGAGACATCTACTCCTCTTTAACAGTGGAAACCTCTGAAGTAGAAATGGAAGGGAAAAAAGTAACCATCGAAACACTACCTTTGAAACACACTATTAAAAAATTACTTTAAAAAGATCAGCAAACTTGCAGCTTCCTTCAGCACATTAGTGACAGCAAATACTAATTTCAAACTCAAATCTACAGCATTTCTACTCATATCTACTCTGTCCTAATAAAAAAAGTCCAAATTTGAAAATACTGCAACAAGAAAAACAAGTTTTAAGGTATAGAAGTTAAAACAGCTTGAAGATCTTTTGAACTTTTAAATATCTGGGGTGGGGATGTGGGGGTAGGCAGTATCTCAAAACTAAATAAAAACTTCTCTACATCCTTTGTTACTTAAAAAAACCCCTCTAAAATAATAGCATGACTATCTTGCTAACCCCTATGACTCTAAGGGCAACTGTTTGTATCTTCTTCTGGGCTTTGTACATCAGTTCACCAGGAGAAAGGACTGGGTCAGAAGCTGTATAGAACAGAGATGGTCTCTGCTCAGAGGCTTAGGGGCAGATTTAACTTAAAAATAATTATCACAATTATTTTCAGGGTTCTGCCAGGGCAAAAAAATTATCCTCAACCCAAAAAACCAATTACTGTGACAGTTTTGTGTAGGAACATGTTTATCTTACCCTCTCTCTTACCTTATCAGATACATCTCCTCGTCCTATTCAAAATACAGCAAGTCATGAAATTCCATCTGCAACAAAAGGAACAGCCCATTAATACCTCCTGATAACCTTGCAACAAAAGTCTAATAAACAGTTCAAGAAAAAAAAGTTAAACTTCTCCTGCCATTTCAGTATAATCTACACCCCAGGCGATGTGCCCTCCCATTTGCAGCAATCTGGGAAGTGTGGATAATAAAGGTATTAAAGATGTTGTAACATGTCGTGTAAGAAACACACTCTTCCTCCTCTGTCAGGGCTAACAGAGGTGGCCAAAGCATACAGGTTGTCCTGCAAAGTCATAAGCAAGTCTGCAGCATCCTCTCATTAAATTAAATGAGCATCAAATTACATAATGTGAGCAGTTGTAAAATGAGACCAATGGTAATGGCTAGAAATAATCCCAGCGGTGTTATACATCATGGAGAGAATTTTCCATCGGACTATCAAACTTGGGTAAGCAGCACCTTTTATCTCCAGGCCAAGAAAGTGTCAGCATACAGTCTCTCTTAAAAACAGTAAAGCACGCAAGAAATGGATGGAACAAAACCTCATGCTCAAGCGTAAATGATGCCTACCCCAAAAAAGTACATTTAATTTCCTAACTCCTTTACAGACCAACCTTTTAAAGCAACCAAGATGTTTTTTTAATATAGGTAAACATGACACAGTCTGGCATACTTGAGATCAGACGAAAGAATACCACACACCTAACCAACGAATCTGCAACCTTAAAATTGTCAATAAAATTTACAGTCCGGATAGACTTGGGCTTGAACAAACACTTTGCCACGGCACTATTGAGAAAAGACAACATGACCTGCAATCCAGCAGCCAGCCCATGAGTCTCTAGGGCAGAAGAGAGACCTCCCATCTGGCAACCTGAAAAGCTCTAAGAGTCTGCCTAGAGTGAGAAGTGTGAATCAAGGACCTAGAAAACCAACCAAAACAATCCCTTCGCAGCCTTTTAGCCCTTCCAGTGCCCTACCCAAAAGCCCAAAGCCTCTTAATCCAGTGCCAGGCTGGAAAAGGTCAGAAATACGCAATGGTGAAATGGCCCACAAGAGAATACTATTAAAAAAAACCAAACAACCAATGGTTTATTTTTCAGTCCAGTTATCTGGGGGGAGATACAGCAGGAATGAAAGGATTTGAACCAGTTTTCATGTCTGCCTACCTCTCCTGCAGTGATGCTACTGAAGGTATCCCTGTGCCTAAAGTACAAAACCAGGTGCACCCTCACTTGGTTTTCTTCCAGCACCGAGCAGCCGTGATGCCAAGAGACCCCAGCAGGAACCCACGGGTGCTCAGTGCCACAGACAGGTGACATCCTTCACCATGCTGCACTGCCATTTCCCCACCAGCAAAATGGGGATGGTGGCATGTGGGTCCCCAGCCAGGGTCCAAATTGCCAGCTCTGGGGTGCTTCCTTTTTCCCCGAAGTTACACTAGTACATGCTAAGTGCTAAAAAAATAAACCTTTCATCTTGTAAATACCATTTTCTCAGATTCTAAATATGATTATTAGTTTTTTTGGCATTACCAGAGTAATATGACAACACAGTTACACTACTATGGGGTTTGTTTTTGGTTTTTCTTTTTAATTTGTTAGGTTAGTTTTTTAGTTTTTTTCCTTAGGAAGAGACATCTTCTGTCCATGTTGCAGAAAGATTTGAACAAAAGAGAGCCACTGACCAAGAGCCCACTTCAGTATCCCTACCCTCCTATTCCCCTGCCAACCCAGTAAAATTCCTCAGAGCACAACCTCTTCCTGGCTATTTTCAGAGCAACTGTAGCAATCATACAAGAACAATGGGGAAGTTTGTTTTACTCAAAGAGTAAATGTTTTGCAGCTTCCAATGTAAATATTTTAATTAATGGATTTTTTTAACTCTCTACTGCCTTACTTGTGTTCACATTCACACAGAGCTATCAGGACAGAAGCAGCACTCAACTGCTGCAATACAGAGAAGAGAAATACAACATGGAAAAATTAGATACTGACTTCAGAAAAAGCACCTTCATAACCAAATCAAAACTCAATGGGCATTTGCTGGGGGCGGTCTGTTACAAGAATTTAAGAGAAGCAAGTCTGCTCTTCCCCTAGTCCAGCCAAGGGCCCATATTAGTTCCCACTGAGACTGTGGGCCGGTTTTCATAGCCAGCTTGTAGAAAACCGTAACTCAGTGTATTTCTAAAACAACATTATGCCCAATGACCAGGCTACAAGGAAAAAGTGACTTATCTTCTTGTGTCAAACATATATATGGTGGCTCTTAAACACCCACCATCCACTGGGGGCATCCACCTCACAGAAATGCTCAAAATTCCTCCTAATAATCCATAAACCAAGTGTTGCAGACTGTTGGCTGGATGGGACTCAGATTCTCTAGGCCAGATTGTTTTGGTACTAAATAAAGTGGCTGGACTGAGATGCCAAACCATCCTGCACACACTCCTCTGATGGTTTCTAGATCCAGGAGAAAGCCAGGTACAGGCAGCTCTCTCTCTTTGAACAGTGCCTTTCCCCAAAGAAACCATCTTCCTCCTCTGCTCCCAGATACAGGGATGAAGTTTGGATGCAGTATCAGCAGATGGCTGGCATTCAAGATTTTTTTTTATTTTCTTTTTCAAATGAAGTAGGACACAGATGGTGACGTTCCTGCTTTCCCAAAGCCTGGAACATGAACGTAGACCTGTCAGAGCTGGGAAGCTCAAACCCATAGTATGTTTCTGGAGAGCTGCACAAATTACTGCACGGACCAGTTTAGCCTGAACCAGTCTCACACGTGGCAGTGTTTCCCTTTCCCTGCTTTTATCTGAATGGGAGGCTTTGTTCTTCTTGTACTGACCTCATCACACTTGATGACTGTTAGCAACATCCTTCCAGAAGTTCAAACAAGCTCTGTAGAAATTCCCTGCCACTGTAAGCAATACACATGCTACCCCAGGTAAAATCCTCACTATATCTTTCCAAAAACTTCCACATTTGTACTCTTCCACCACCTCATGCAAGGTGCTGGCTGCCCACTCCTAAGGCTCCCCAGATTCTGTGATTCTCGCAACCACCATCCACACTGGCAGCTCCATCACCTCCAGGTCACCATGGCAATGGCACTTGGCTCATCACATCTCACCAGGCAGTGACGAGCACTGGGAACGATGAAGAGGCCTGCTGCCCTCTTTCCTGCAGGAACTACTAACTGAACGAGGAGCAAGACCTCCCAACTGCACCTCATTGAGAATGAACCTTCCACAGTCCTAAATTAGCAAATGCTGACTATCAGCCACTCCCCATTTAGGATGGGGAGCAGCAGAGGAAAGAATACCCAGCTCTCACTTGAGAGACCCTTTAATTTGGCAGCAGCAGGAGATGCTGGGGACAATGAGGCCATTGGTGTTCCTGCACAAGCAGGCTGGTGTCGTGCAGAAGGAAACAGGAGCAAGCAGATACATCACCCCTCATGGTGTGCACCCACCATGGTACCTGACTCCTAGGTAGGATAAACAGGTACCAAAGGACAGCGCCAGCTGAGAGCCCCCCTTGCAGCAGGGCCATTCAGAAAGATGTGTTTGCAAAACCCACAATGCCACAAAGTGAAAGTAAAACTCCTCATCTTACATTTGAGTGTCACCAACAATTGCTATGTGCTGATATTGCAGACATTTATACAGTATCAACTTCAGCTTCCACATCAGAAAAAAATTTCCTTAAAAAAAAACCACAAAAGCCCCAAAAAACCAAACCCTGCCGTAATTTCTTTCCGCATATTCCCTGTTGAATTTTCTGGCTAAGTGTGCAACATTAAAACGGAGAGTAAAAATCAAAGAAGTAAGTACCTCTGCTTGGAACAGACTTTTCAAAGTGTGTCAAAACACACTTTCCATGGAAAACCCAAGTGAGGAGGCAGACTTTGCATGAAGCCCTCAATGTGCACGGACTCTGGAAAAGGGGATCTTGGAGCAAGCGAGCAACCAAAGGCTTATGCCAGTTCTTTCATCTTCCTCTCTGACCCCTTCTAGGGAGCCGCTGCGTTTGACTTCCTCATTTGCCTATTTAATCAGCAATGTGAAACTTGCACAACCTTACTGGTGTCTCTGTGGTCTTCCCACCAGGGCAATGAGTAGAAAAGCACCCCAAAGGAGCGGAACATTCATAAGTCTCCCATGCCCACGGGATGGAAAAGCGAGCGGGGAGAGAACAGATGAATGTTAATCTCTCCTCCTTGCCGCCAGCAGCAGTCTGTACTCTCCCACGCAGACAAGAGGGAGGCTGTACAATTTGTTGAGGCCAAACTGTCTGGAAAAATGAAGGGAGAGAAAGCTGATGGCAAATTCTCTTCTCTCTCTCTTCTCTTACCGTAGGGAAAGTGAAAGTCAGTCATAGAGTTGCTGATAGAACGTGAGACCACAGGGTCTTTAAGGGGCTGCTTTAATGCAAACCGCAGCGCCGGGCCATGCAGGACTCTATCATTTCAACATATTCACTGCCTAAAATATTCTGCTCACACACTGCCTGCACTCTGACTTCTTATGGGAAATACTTTCATTGGCAGATTAAGCTATTTGTCTGATCACAAGAACACAAAAAGGACCCGACACCACTCCATTATGGATGTTAATTCACAAATGTAGGACTTCTCTCCAGCCTACATGACTCCAAACACCTACTTCCTAACCACAAGTAGGTAGCCAATAAGCACACGAAATACCAAGCTTGGAGCAGTTGCCACCACAGACACTTCTTTAACTGATCTGTGCCTCAAAGGTGCCTGTCAGCACACAGTGCTGTACGTGTGCCAAATGAGAGCATGCGGGAGAAGCTCCAAGCAGGAAACAGAAGCTTGTCTTAGATTAGCACAGCTCACTCAAGTGGTGCTATGCTCAGATTTGGTTTTGATTCGCAGGCCTTGCTGTCATTGGCTAAGAGGACGTTTGAAGTTTTGTTAAAATAGGCAAAAAACAAAAGCCTGAAACCTGAAACAGACACACAAATTACATTACCCTGGCAGCAATGGGTGCCTTTAAAACCTATGCAAGATGCATGTTTCTCAAACCCCATTTTACAGCTTGCTTTTCCATGTCCCCTTCCAGCTGAAGGCAGCCTCTTGGATGGGCACCTCCCAGGTCTCCAGCACATCATATTCAAAAAGCAGAGAGAGCGAAAGTAGTCTCTCTGCTGCAGCACTTTGAGACATCATTCACCTCTGATCTTCACCAAGAATCCCTCCCCACCAAGCCCAAATCCCTACTACAGATTTGTTGCCTGTTGAGATGTCTTAGAAACAAGCCAAGCCCAAAGACCAACTTGGCTCCAAGGAAATTTTAAGTGGTACTCTGGTCAGCTGGTGGCATGTTTCCAGTTCTCACCAGTAATTCCAGAATTAAGAGTCCTGGAGTCACCATATTGCCTGAAGACAGTAGATCCTACCCTCAAACACACGTGCCAGCATTGCAGACGTGGTCTTGATTACATTAATACCTGTCCAGCAGGAACGACTTCAGAGGAGCCACTTGCTTACTCTGGCTCACAACAATCACTGCAGCAGAGACATACTGCAACCAGTATCTTGATCAAGGACAAGGGGAAAGTTCTTTGGGTAATCAAGAGAAGGAATCTGAACCTTAAAGGGAAAACTTCAGTGAAGAATGAAGGGGAAAAAGCCCTCTATTTAATGTTAGCATTTATTAATGTTTAGCCTTCAACTGTGGATAAACAGAGAAGACTCTCTCTGCTTGTGCACACATTTAAGACTGTTTACACATGAAGTCCAAAAGGATGTCCTCATTTTATAAATAATTTGATCTGATGACTACATCAGAAAAAAGTGCAACTTAAGGCTACATACAGAGGCAAAACACTTGGCTACTAATGGCTAAACGGGGGGGGGGATAAAGACTAAACATCAGAGTCACTAAAACTCAGCAAATAGTTTACCGTTGAAGCTAAGTGCATAACATAGTGCACATTCAACACACACCAAACTGTGACTCTCCTTAAACTTTTGAAGCTGTGCTTACCAGTAAGTCATTTAAGTACTCAATATGAGAGTCTCCTAAATGTAAACACTTCCTCTGCTACTGATACCCAACCACATAAGACATCCAGCAATGCCTTCCTTACTCCTCCCATGTGGTAGGCACAACACCTCAAAAAGCAGACTTGAGGAGCCACAGGGTCAGGTAACACAGCATCAGGAGAAGCTGAGACTTCTGTCTCACAGAAACGAGGAGAAAAGGTCCCCAAAAGATTGACTGTCTGAACTCAAAGCCTGTGGTTTTGTTTTCCTTTGTCACTTGCTCCTGTACGTGCACATAGATGGCTGTAGTTACCCGTGTGTGCAATTTGCTTAAGATCGATCACTCTGCATGTCAGTGCAGCAGGGGAAACACTGCACTCAAGAAACTTTGTATTACCTAATGAAGAAATACTACTTGCAGGTAAAATTTCCTCTTCAGTTTAGCCGAATGCACAAACTCAGTTTTCGGGTTTTTTTTCTCAACTGAGAACTTGTAAGGAGCACTGTAAGAATACTGTCAGCAGCCTCAAAAGAGGAGCGAAGTATTTGCTACCCCAAATTTTTCACAGAATTCCTAAACTGAAAACATAATGGGATTTTTTTTTAATGTTCTCTATTTGCTGTTGCAAGCCATAATGCCAGGTCATCCCCCACATAAACTGCCTCTTACTTTAAGCTCAAAGCATGCCCTTGTGCAATCAAGAAGCCTGCATGCAGAAGAAAGGAACAGAGGATTAAAAAAAAAGGCAGTACACATGTAATTTTGGTGTGGCTATATTTTCTGTAACTACTGATACTGGATATACAGTATCTGACATTCACTATCAGTAAGCAATATTTGACAATGAAGTATAATTCTGTGCTTTTAAGAAAAACTACATTTCTGACCAACAGGAGCAATGAGGACTGCAAGCATTTAACTTGAAATCAGCGACCACATGTGGTAAGAAGGGCCTGCCAGGATGTGATTCTTAATTATGACTTCATCCTGCACAGCTCCCTAGAAAAAGGATCAGCTGAGACATCTTGCCCAAAGCAGCTTCTACAGAGCACAATCCAACCAAAGAAGTTCAGGGTGCCAAAAATAACAATAAAAGAAGTTTTCCGCACAAGTAATGAGGTATCCCTTATAATTCAACCCTATAAAACCAGATTTGTCAAGTTCTAAATTAGGTTGCAGCAATATTTCATTGCACCATAAATCTTCCTCACACCCTAGTAAAGATGCCTAATAATTTAATATGCCATAATTTTATTTTTTTTAATCTGGAACTCATCAAAAATTGCCTGAAATAGGCATCTCTTTCACAGTCCATTTTCCACATAGATACAGATTCCAAAATGTAACTGGTTTGCATTTTTTTGCATGGAAAGTCGTTTGCAAAATGCATTTACATGTAGACTACCAAAGGTTGTAATTATCTCTCTTGGGTTTCTTAGGTAGGTCAGCGAATGTCCTACAAAGGCTTCTGTATTATCCCATGATATTCATTCAGCATCATTTTTTTCAAAAGCAGTACAACCTCCTTAAAGAATTACACCAACAAGTAAAATTTTCAGAAGAAAAAAGTGGGTTTCCAGAGTCAGAAACTTTCAGAACTTTTTTCTTTACTTTTTATTAGAAGCTTCACAGTCCTTTTTTTGCTGAAATAGATTACTTCACAAAAATGCTGAATTCCAACTGCCTCATGCACTTCTATTTCAGTGGATAACATGCACCTCACATAATGACTTCAAATAAAAAGAAATAAAAGCGGAAGATATTTAAAGGGGGGGTGTGAGATACTGCCAGTACTTGTTATAAAAATTTCTAATTCCCATTCCCTCCCAACTAATCAGGTCTGTAATAAAAGAAACACTATTTCAAAGCAGTTGCCATGTCTGTAAATGCCAGCACTGTAAAAAGTTAAGAATATGATCACATCAAGTGCTATGAAAAATACACAATTTTCCTCATGAAATAGATATGATGAAAATGGCTCTAGAACTTTAAGATTGCTCAAAGTTTGAAAAAACAGTGATGTCATTATTTTCCTGCTGCTTCTGAGAAGTTTACATCCTTGCTTCCTGCTGCCTCGCTTCACTTTTCTTAACCCAAGAAACACAGCACAGGCACCACAGCACTTTCAGTGCTTGGATCACTGGAGGAAGTCAGGACAAGTCCATTTTACATCTCACCAAGCCTCCCTTAACAGCAATTCAATAGAAGCTGCACTTCCAGAAGCTAAAATAAAAGGTGAACTGTCCTCTTATTTGCTATGTCTCTATGAGTACACAGTCTATCTTTTTTTTCCTTTACCCTGTTCAGTCAAGGGTCACGAGCAGTGTATGGAGAAGCCAATTCATGGTCCTGATCCTGCAAAACCCCATGAGGAGAAGGCCCTAGAAAGCACCTAAATGGAGAATGCAGCAATTAAGATGTGTTTGACTACTCTGCTTATCGCATGATTGCACTCCCTGGCGTGGAGTCTTGATACAGGGCTTAAGTCAAGATAGTGAGTGTCACAACCATTTCACAGCTTGCTGTCAGATCATACAGACAATTTTAAAGACAGAAGAAATCCAGAAAAAAGCGAGTTTGTGGGTTTTTTTTAAACTTCAAATGTTTTACACTAGGGCAAGGCATGAACAAAAATGTTATTTTAGGTAACTCATTTTTTGCTAAAATTAAAATTTACCAATTGCTGAAGAGCCAGGCAATCAAAAAGCAGTTCCCTGCAAAAAAAAGCTGAGTTCATACTATCCAAGGAACTTCCTAACCGTGATTTTTAGGCTAACATACAGCAAATCCTATTATTTCTCTCTTGATTTCCACACTGAAACAGTGAGAAATTTGCTTTTCCCTTTACTTCAATTACCGAACTGCTAAGTTTCCAAACTGCTCCACATTTCCCTCAGGGGTGCTCAGGCTGGGGTGGCCCCTGGAGAGCACAGGCTGTCTGTCTGGTGGGCTTCTGAGAGGCTGGGGCAAGGGGGATGTTGTATTTTGATTTTTCAAACGCTGAGACTAAGACTGGATATGGGAAACTGCTTAGTTAACCATTTATCCCAGCTTTCCCAGGAAACCGTCTGTTTGAAAAGGATATCTTTTAAATAAAAACAAAACAAAAAAGCCCCTAATTAACCAATTTGTCTAAGATTAATGCCCCGTTAGTTTTGCCACAGTTTTTAAGAACTGGGTTGGCTCTTCCAGCCAAGGAGGAAGTGAGGCCAGAACCTGAGAGCTGTTGGGCTGATACTGATCTGCAAAAACTCCATGAAGCCCAGCAAAATTATTCTGCATTTATTTATAGCTCCACCAATAAATGCAAAATCTGGTAAAAACGGTTTTCAGACATTGAAACTGCACAAGCCATAAAAATTTCCTTCTAGACAATTTCTGACATTTGAATTGCTCAAATGAAGAAAGGAGCCATCTCAATACCTGTTTTTCTAAATTTCCTTCCCCAGGCATCTCAGTTAATTCAGTGCATCTACATTTAAAGCTTACTTCTGTTATTCTACTCTGTGCTTTGTATTTTACATCTGTAGTTCTTTATATACATGAAATGCATATTAGAATTTGTTTGTTTTTAAACAAGTGGCCTTATAAGTAATACAAGTATCTGACCTTGCATTACCAACTCACCAATACTTCAAGCAAGGATTTTTATTCACTTAGCACTCTTCTTTAAAACACACACACATATCCCAAAGGAAGAACACACAAGAAAACACAAAATCTTCTCCTTAAGAGTAATATTTATTACTAAGAAAAGTTATTTCCCTTAACTGGAACATTTTTATAGCTGGGAAAACAATGCATAAAAAATTTACTAGATTCACATGCTTGTACATCTATTAGCTAAAATATTTCCCAAGGAAGTTTAACTAACAGTTATGTCTAACGTGCATGGTCATTAAATACTGCTGTCCACAAAATACTACAAACGAAAGTATTTGTATAAACAACAGAAGAAAGATAACCTGTTTATTACATAGGTTGATTATCTCACCAATCAGATCCAGCTTTTATGGCATTACAAGTGACAGTATAAATCTTTAACAATCACAGCCTTGATTAGTCTTTGTCCCTGACAGAGTTTGCATCTACTACTTCCAATGCACTTAGTCTTGATTTTGAAATCAAGGTACAACGATGAAATTTTTCAAATCCTCAACATTGAGTAATCCCCTTCCTGTCTTCCGATGACCAGAAATACCCAAAATCCAACCGATCTCCAACACCTCTTCCCAGAAGTATGCTTTCTAGGTTTTCATATACAACAAAAGCTGGAACTTGGCACAACTTTGATAACTGCATTTTCAAATTAAAAGCCAGGAAATCAGTCACGGTAGGGTAGCATCTCTAGGGGACAGTCTGGGTGGCCACCAGCAAGACGCGTGTGGAAGGCTGTGTGAGAGGGCAAGATTGGTATCTACCACTTCCTCCCTTCTGCCATAAGCACTAGAAAAGCTGAGAGAGTCCTCCCTCACTTACTGTGGGCTCAACCCCAAACACAGGAGATACAGTGCAGGTATTCACACGTCACCCTGAGAAAGGGTAAGACCAACAGACCTGGTGGGGAAAACTCCTTGAAGCCAAAGATATGTGGTTTTGCCAGTTTGGTTAAATAGTGACTTAACTGCCTCAGAGCTGTTCTTATGAAAATCAGACCTCAAACTTATATAGGACCAGACTTGCAGGAGGACAATCCATCAAGAAAAAAATCCATCAAGATTTTTTTACCATGATCTGTAAAACGTCAATGTTGCAGGCAAGGAGACAAACACCCTGCTAGACTGAGAATATGTCCACCACTGGGAGGAAGGGGGAGAAATGGAAACCAGGGGCCTGAACTAGAGCATGTTCAAAGCTTGATGACCGGCTGCTCTGCCAACAAAGGCACAGTCAGGGAGCCAGAGCCACAACAGCTCTGAGAGCATGGCACAGTGAGAGAAGACCCTCATTTATCTCCAAGGACATCATACTTCCTAAATGAGCTCAGGCAGCCTCCACACCACTGCAGCACCGTGACCTCACCAATGCCTTCCAACACTTTGGGCTGTGTTGCCTTCTCTCATTTGCCTCTTCCCACACCCCCTGTTAGAGTCCCCTCTTTACATCATGGTGTTTCGTGCAGGTCTGGGCACAGTGGCACTGCCCAGCACCAAGAGGGGAGGGAGCCAATGTGCTTGAGCAAGTCCAGGAAGAGGAAGAGGAAGGAGGAGTCCCCCAGCAGAAGAGCAGAGCTGGGAAGCCAACCATAGCTGGCAGCAAACACGATTTGGCCAAACTGAATTAACCCACCTGCAATCCCAGTTTCAGTGGGCTGCTGACTTCAGACTTCATAGGAAACTCCATTTTCCTGAGTGATGCTCTTCTACTTTATCCTCATTAACATCACTTGCTTATTTTTTTCAAAAGCAGAGACACTAACTATCCCTTCTGCTGAGAGCTGTGTATCTCAACTAGAGGCTTTCCTTTTTCACACTGAGAAGCACATTACAGTAAAGATTTTAGCTGTCAGTGCTTAGAAAAGTAAGCTTTAATGGCTTCCCTTTAGCATCTCCACCACACAGAAACTACACAGGTTAAAGCCCTTTTTCTGCAACTTCAGATGTTAATTAACAGTGAAAGGGCAGTGTTAATAGCTTTGCTTTCTTAAAGCTTGCTGGGATCATTACTTTACTCCACATAGCAAGGAAAAGAGGAAAATGTTCAACAGCAAGAAGTAAGCTAGAACTACGCTGCAGGTCAGTAAGAAAAGGAAAAACTGATGAACAATGCAGGAATGATGAACTGGGTTACTGAGTTGTACATATGGACATGACTATGTGACAAGGTGCATATTTTTACCGCTCACAAATGTTTGGTGAGTTGGAGTTCCTCATTTGCCTTCTTCCATGTTCATTCATGTAGCCTGCTCTTACAGCTCCTACCAAGAGCCATGCCCTCCAACAGCCTGCACTGTCTCCTGGAGAAGGAGAAGCCTACTTTTGGCCCAAATAAGCATTCACTATTTTTTTCTGGGTGTTTTTGGAAGTAAATAAAGGGCATCTCCACTAGAAACAATTTTATCCCAGAATAGAAGATGGTACAACACAAAACTACAGCATTATTTGCATTTTAAACTCAACAGTTTCAAGATCAATCTTCTTCTATTAAAAAAAAAATCAAAAACATGTTGAGTGGAGGCAAAGCTTACACTTAAGTTAGATTGCTTCTGATATTTGAGAGGCTCAACACAGACACTATCCCATAAACTTTCCAGCACCATATTTATGAGCAGACAGACACATTTATTTCTTTGGACAGAAAACATGGAGTAGATGACCATCACATCACTGGTGAAAACTGCTATGTCATAAAATAGCCCACAGCTGCCTGAATTTATAAAGTTTCTGTAACCAAGTAGCATGTGCCAAGCCAGGCAATCCTGATGAATTACATTAGAAGCCTATAGACTTCTCAGAAATAATTAATTTGCTCAGAGCTGCATCTGCACAAAGACATACATACACTCACATTTCTGAAGGAAAATGAATTCTGACTTCTTACATTCACGTATTTCCCCTTGAGGATAAATCTGTACGATTATTAACTATAATAAAGCTCTAAAATGGATGCTAAAATGGTGTTTGAGGGCAGCATCAGACACTCCAAAAACATATATAAGCTAAATTCTAGTGCACTATATAAAGGCAAGTTTCAGCTAGAAAGCTTTACTGTGATTTGTGGTACTTTAAAACACTCTTGTAACAATTTTAATAGTTTAAAATACTGGAGTTTAGTCCCAAAGAGATGTAGCTAGTGCTAAACTGCCATTTTAATGGAATTTTTGCACCCTCTCTCCATGCTCTACTTTATAAATAAACCTCTAGACTTTTTATTGATTTCTTCTAACATGATAGATTGAGCCTCTCTGGCAGAGAGGGCCAAAGAACAGCACATGAAAAATTACAGGTTCACAGTTTATGAAAGGGACAACAATAACAAAACCCCCAAGAGAAAACCACTACAACACAATGCATATATGCCCGTGCTCACTGCTTTCAGATCTGCCTCTTGCACGTGTGTATTTATGTATCTCCCAACACTTCCTCATTAAACTTGCCCTGAGAAACAAGTAAAACAATGTCATGTACAGTTGCATGATGTGCTGTACATCTCGCTCAATTACAAAGCCTAAACTTGACTTCAGTATTCTGACTTGGGCAGCTCATGCTCTGAAGTGGTGTAGGACATGCCATCGAAATTATTTCAAAGGTTTTGTAGTAGTCCAAGGTTGACGTTCTGCAGATGCAGAAGTAAAAACATCCAATGAAGTTTTTTATGGTGTATATATAGCAAGAATTAGGGTAAATTAATACAGTCAGTCGGTCTTAGAGGGTCCTGTGCCAGACAGCTCACCAGGATACTGTCCCGCTGACCCAAATTCTGCAACCAGCTCTGCCCGTGTGAGCACTGCCAAGTGCACTTGTGGTCAAGCTGTGAGATCACTCCTCCTCCTACAATCCAGCTCAGAAACTACTACAGAAACACACCATGGCAGAATAAAAACTTACTACCCCTGTGCAGGGATGCCCACCCACAGGAAGGAGAAACTGTTGGTTTTCTGACACAGAGACAGACCTGCTTTAGTCGTGTGATCCAATTCTCAGTTGCTAACATTATGCAAGGGATAAGCAGAACAGCTCATACCACAGGTTTCTTCCTTACATAGGAAGAACATGAAGGACAACCAAACAAAAAGGAAACAGAATACTGGCAGCAAACTAAACTAGATAGGTAGATTCAAAAATATTTAGCAGTCTTTTGTCTTTATCCTGTTTGGTTTCTCTCTCCTTACTGCAATGTATTTTTTCAAATCTGGATCTGTTCACTATATATGTGACTAGATTAAAAAGATTCCTTGAACACATGACTGTGCAATATGATTTAAATTCTTTGCAAGATCTCACAAACTCCTGTGTGCTTAATTTTAGAAACAAGGACAACAAAAAAAATTCAAAAACCCAACAACGTCTGCCATTTCCATATGTGCTCTATATTTTACTAGTTCTTTACCAGAAATGAAGAAAAAACCCCGCAAACCAACAACCTCCCCATAAAAGAATGTTAGGGGCATTATATCTTTCCTGACACTTTGAAACAGAAGATACTTCTGACTTGTTGGTCACCTAGACATCTGTTACACCCAGCTCTAAGTTCCCCCCAAGTGAAACACAGAAGGAGTGGTAATTCAGAGAGCTATTTGTGGAGATGTGGAGATGATGTGACAGCAATATCATGGACACTGGGGGATTCTGGTCATGCAATGCCCCAAAAGGATTTTCACTGGACACATCTGCATCATTCCAAGTCCAGAGTGACTACAAGTCTCCCCACATCCTCCTCTTGGTTGTTTCTCAGATGATGGAAGGAGATGCAACATCAGCAATTACTATCACGGCAGGGATCCATGGGGACCCAATGCACACTCACACAACGCAACAGCAACCAGTTATGCAATCCGAACAGCTCGGGATGCTTGACAAACACAGGGGAAAGGCAGGTTCAAAGAGTGGGAGTCTGCCAGACTAAAGATTTCATGTCACATCTCCAACCAGCCCCATACCACCTAAGTCACCAAGCAGGGGTGCAACACACGCCCAGTTCTGTTCCTGGGGGCTGGCAAACATGTCAGAAGGGACTTTGTGTTTTTGCTGATTTAGCCAAACCACACATACAGACCCAAAACCAGACCTCCTGACTTCTTGAAGGTCACATCTCTGCAAGTGGATGGTGAAGCAGAAGGACCAGCACTGCTACCAACCATGCTGTTGCTCTGTGAGGAACATGACCTTCAGAGGCCAATGCTTTCAACCTGGCCTTTTTGCTGGTGCTTAACTCATACAATGCTTTAATCCCATTAAGCATCTGATTTTTAAATACTGCTCCGCCTTGGCTTGCAGACACCTGCTACTGACAATTATCAGAGAACATATGTAAGAAAAAAAATAGCATATGGCTATACAAATAACTGCAGCAATGAAGCGCTGCTCGCAGGCTCTAAGAGACAAGAAATTGCACCAGCTCCATGGCGTGTGTGAGCACTGACCACTCAAACGCGGGGTCGCACCAACACGTGCCCTCCCAGCACATCCCTCAGCCCTTCCTCCTGCATCCCCTTGCTCTTGACTATGGCAGAAGAAAAGTTGAGCCACAAGAGACATAAAAAACCACAAAGCATGTGAATGGATATTGGTAACTTTCACGTGCCATGAGCCCAACCCGAAGGTGTTACTGCAAGCCTTCCTGCTGGAGGTGCCTGGGGACCTCCTTGCCTTTCTCCCAAGGCAGAGGGCCACTGATGAGACACATAACAAGAAAGGAAATCTTTCTACATCCTTTGAAGTGTCAGGTGAGTTTGCTTCGCTGTATTTTTGGGGGTTTTTTTTTAAGTTTTTGGGATGAGTCCCATCCCCACAGCCTCAGCCCTCCTAAAATAGTAAAGGTAAATTAAAATGCTCTACATATAAGACATTATGGCTGGGAATTTAGCAGGAGGGTCAGAATGATGGCTGTCCTTTTGCTTTGTCTCTGTGCACACTGATACCACCACCAGCACACTATCAAGCCTGCCACACTCAAATGCACAAATTCAACATCACATTTCTCCTTTTTCTTAATGTATTTATTTTTCCTCTGGGACATGATTTACTTTAAAAATTGCTTTATGATTAAAAAACACAGCAATCAACTTTTCAAAATGTCAACTTTAATTTGATTTCTGTTTCCCTCCTCCCAGCTCCTCAGGCTCTCACAGGAAACCCCCATGTCTCCATTTCACACTTTGCCACAGCTGTAGCCCTACATCAACCCCACAAGGGCAGCTCCAAAACCTGGGAGGTATTTCTGGTAGAGATGAGGAGCTCTCTATTCCCTGCCACAGATCTCAGCTTTGCACATGGGACAATCAGCCACAACGTAAGAACTTTAGCTCAAAACCTACTCAGTCTCACAAGGGCAGGTTTTGACCTGCAGGGCTGAGGGGACAAAGCCTACCCAATGATGTGCCATAGCAAACTCCTAACCTGGTCACCAGAAGTGCCAAAAGGCACAGCGCCGTCCTTTGCTTGCTTCCATTGCAGCAGGGATCCTGGGAACAACGTGGCATTAGGGGCCACTGGCTGCATGCACAGCAAGGAGATGAGCTACCTTCCCACCAGAGTCAAAAGGCTTCACACCAGATCTTCATTTCTCCTCACTGCACAAAATTCAGAGCATTTATGCTGCAGTTAGCCAGTGCCACAGCCAGCAAAGGAAGACTCGGAGCACAGAGCTAATGCTCAGTTAATAACCCAACAGGGAGGAGAAAAAACCTCTGAATTTAGCATGGCTGATGTAAGCTGTGATGTCATTTCCACACATAGGCTAGTGAAAAAAAAATTAAAAAAAAAAAAATCTAATTTTTTTTTTCAGATCCAAGATACAGAGATATGTAAACTGCTTGGCTTCCACTTCAAATAAACAGTGTGAGATAACCCCAAAACTTAATAACGCTTTCAGCCTTTTCCCCTGCTCTTCAGAGGACTCGAAGCCTTCGACAGGATCAGATCTCTGGGAGAGCAGTGAGCCAAACCACTTGTACAGGCACGCACCCTCAGCGCCGTCCCACCCAGCAGTGCCAGCACAGCCTGGTTCTCACTCTTCAGCAACATGTTTGGTTTGGGTTGTTTTTTTTTTTTTTTTATTTAGGAGGAAGTAATTTTATACAAAGTATTTAAAAAAAAAAAATCTTGCTCTAACAGCTCTAAAGGATTTTTTGGTACAATTTTGGCTGAAATTAAGTATTCTCTAAGGACAGATTAAACAAGCCAAGCAAAACAGGTCGGAAGACCAGAGAGAAAGGGCATCTTGGAATTATGAAAAATATTCAGCTACATTAGCAGGAAAAAAAAAAAAAACTTCAGCCAAACAGAGAAGAAACTGCTGAAAGAATAGTCTGAAAGTACAAAAAAATAAACTTACTAAATTTGGGTAACTCAGGAAATGCTGCAGAATAACTTTACCATTTTTTTAAAATAGTAACTTTTTAAAATTAAACCTCCCACTTTTCTTCCCCCAGAAAAGTAACTTCTTAATAGGAACTCTGCTATAAGTGCTGTGCTTACCTATTATGCCAGTAAATAATTTCAGAACTTGAGAACATTTATGAGAAAATTCAACCTGGAGGGTAATTTTCCTGAAATTTCTGTTTGGCAAATGAAAATAGTGTTTTCAACAGATGAATATCCTTCCCTGTAATTGTTATTCTGTTGCCATCATGTAAATTGGTGTTTTACACAAATGCAGCTTGAAACCTACCTACTGAAAGAAAAACAACCCCAGATAAAACCAACCTGCACAGAACAGGGTAGAACAGTACTAATAACATGTAAGCACAGGTTTCTAAATAGTAAAAAAAAGGTTGTTGCATAATTTATTCATTTTCCTACTAGATTCACAGATGAAGATAGCAGCACCATGAGATAACCAAAAGAATTTTTTTTTTGCCTTTAGCTTAGTAATTTACAAGCCTTTGAGTTTCACTGGGTTTTGTTGTTGTTGTTCACTGGGAAAATACTGTGGAAATAACATTTACCTGCATTCTCAGTCTACAAAGCTGGGGAAGTGCAGCTCCATAGAGACACATCCCCACCAAGCACCACACAGATTTACCGTAAGTTGGTGACTAATACCTACAGTGTACCCTGTGCATGTATCACTGAGTCAGCTTGAAAGTTTGTTCATTCACTCAAACACCACTTCTTCCATTCTCCTCTCTCTCTGATCTGAAATCTGCCTTTCCTCCATTCAAGGAGGGCTTCTTACTGCCTGAACAGGCAGAAGTGCAGGTACAAAAACTTGCTGGACTCGTGGAGGATTGCCCTAAGAAAACGCACGCTTGCCTACACAACAGCATAAAAACAAACATACCAAAAAAAGAAAGCCCCGCATTTTCTTTCAGCAAGAAACTTCTGTGTATGCAAGGAAGGAGCCCTGCAGGGAGGGACTCTCCAGGAGGCACAAGCTGACCCTGCTACTGGAAAAACTTCCCGGTTCCCACATTTGGCAATCTAACACACAAAGCCTGCAAAAAATGCCCAGTTTAAGTTTTATTGGTAACAAAAGCAGTAGCAGAACAATGCAGGTACATATTCTAGATAGCTGTCATGGCCACATATGACTTTGCATTTGCTGAAGCCTAAAATAAGATGCCCCACTCTTTTGTTCTCTTTTTTCGTTTCTTGCAATTTACATAATTAGCAGTATGGATTTTCCAGAAATAACCTGAAAGCAAAAGTTTTACCTGAAAAAAGAAAAAAAAAGAAAAAAGAAAAAAAAGAAAAAAGAAAAAAGCTGTTTATGCTAAGGATAGCATGGGGCTTAAATGGAAGGATTTTCCTTACCTAACTGAAGCCCATCATCCACTTTGTAATTATGATACTTCAACTAGAAGAATAAAATTACAACAGAGTAAAATAATTACAACAAGGAGCTGCAGTCATATGCAAACCCAACCCTGCACCTTCTTTCACT
This sequence comes from Drymodes brunneopygia, assembly GCA_013400955.1. Lineage (NCBI taxonomy): Eukaryota > Metazoa > Chordata > Aves > Passeriformes > Petroicidae > Drymodes > Drymodes brunneopygia. The sequence continues at coordinate 679,850 of VZTZ01033097.1, forward strand.
CACACAGGTAGTTCAACTGACTGTATTAAGACCAGGCGTTGCTACAGATGACTAAAAATTGAAAAATCTGGTCCAATACTGAGCACGCAATCAACGGAAGCCTTCCCATCAGCCAGCTTTATGTGGCAATCTATGTGCCACTACCATATAATGTCTGCACTGCAACCTTATGAGTTTTGGACCATCGCCTACTGGCTGAGAGGTGGCCTTTAAAACCACATGAGCCCATGTTATTTTAATGAACCCCTACTTTAACTAACGATCAAGTACTTAGCTTAGGGATCGTATGCTGACAGGCCTCCAGGATCAAAGTATTGCTCCTTTCATAAATTAGGGTAGTTCTGTGGTATTCGTCTATTGTTTATGTATGTGCATGCAACGTCCAGATTAAAACTTCTGAAAGTTGGAAATCGTTCAAATAAAAGTCTGCTAAGACCTTATTTTATCATTCCCACTCATGTTAAGCAGTACCTTACTATGCAGGCAACCACATTTGGCTTAACTTACATTCTTTTCATTAACAAAACAGTACTTAATCCAATGTCTTTTTTCTGTGCACCTCCCTTTTCAGGTGTATTATTTCTTTAAATCTAAAGCTGTTTTCAACTTCAAAGACCAACTTTTTACTACAAGCAATATAGGAACAGTAAAATTCATCCTCTGCAATGCATCTTTGGTTTTCAAGTATATAAACGGTGAAATCTTTTTTCGTTTTACCTGCAAGGCATATTCTCTTATTCATGCTCTTTCATTATAATAGCAGCAACTTTAGAAAAGTATTAAAGTTCATTATAAACCATCTCTTTCAAAATTTCATAGTCCTAAAAAAACCTTTTCCTCACTCTAGAAAAACTTTGCCTCTCATTTTCTAATTTTATCAAACTCATGCAGACAGCAGCAATGCTTTTTCATTCTGATCCATGCTGCTCACATACCAATTTACTGAACTTTGACAGCATAAAACAAGCTTAACTGACAAAAAAAAATACAGAGAATCACTGTTCACCATCACAACTGAGAAGCCTCTTCAAGTCTTGGAAACACAGCATCAATGGAGGAATGAGAGAGAATTTGCCTGCCCATACCTCTGCAAATATTTTAGCTTAAGAGGAATTACTGCCACCTTAAATGGAGATATGCCCCTACCATATTCAGAAATATATGTTTAACGTAGTTATGAATATGAATCTCACTTCTCCAGACATAAATTGCCTGCTAATTTAGAAACCTCTCTCCACTCCCCCGCTCTGTACCTGATGCTTTGCCATGCAGACTTATTGAAACACATGGCGACGGCTTGCAGGGCATTCCTGCGGATGGCACGGAAAGGTCATCAGTGCTTCACTGCCTGTGCTCAGAGACACCTTCTAACAAAGCAGATACTTGGTTCCTACAACCTGTCTGACCTTGGTGTGATCAGGAGGGTGAAAGCCTTTCCAGAGAGGCAAGAATGCCATTTCTGACACACAAATGCCACCATGAAAAGCCTGCATCTTGCCCCGTTTGGCGTGCTCCTGCTCGCATGTTGTGTGTTGCCAGAGAGAGTCAGAACTTCAAACAGCTTTACTCAACCCTTTCAAATAAAGTATCCTGGTTCAGCATCTCACCACTAAAGCATGTCAAACTCTGAGATGGTTTTCCGCCTAATTTTTGCCAGGAATTCATTAGAATATCACTGCAAGTACTTGTTTATTATCATTGCTGTGATGCTGAATTCACGTTTTTACAGTGATCAATAAAAACTAAATCAGCTCACTACACACTCAGCCCACACATGAAGAAAATTAATTTAAGAAGATCAAAGTTGTCTACCTTCTACTGCTGTAAAATCACAACCAGCCTGTTGGTTTTTGCCAGTTATCTTTGAAGAATGATTGGAAATGAATAAAAATCATTCTGGAAGCATATCCTGAAATTGCAGATACAAAACAGAGATATGAGGACACATGCAAGCAACCACGTGGGAGACCTTTCCTTGAATCTGAACTGCGTGGCAGGCCAAAGCATCAGTGCTCCTGCAAAGCTGCACCACTCAGTGTGGCTGAACATTAACCATTTCTTCTGTTTTATCAATAAACGTAAGGGTTCCTCTGCCACACTGAATGTAAGCTTTTGAAAAGTAGCCAAAAAAACCACCCCAAAATCATGCCAGTGAGTTAACATTTGAACTGCTTCCACAGATTTCCCCCCAAATATACTGGGGGCACAAGCAGCAACAGAACTGCTGCGTTGAGCTATACGTGGCGTGTTCTTGTGGTTCAGGCGACTACAGGCTCCAGCTCAGCTTTGGTAATGGCCGCAGAGCTCAGGGTTATTTCAAGGTCCACTGTGGCCTAGGAGACACTGAAGATGCTTTCAGCCTCTCAAAAGAGTGCAACATGCAGCCCTCTCCTTGGTGAGAGCAGCAAGGGGCCAACTCAAACACCATCACTACTCTGCAATGTAAGCCCAGCCCCCATGCCCAGGATAAAACGAAATATAAAAGAGCCAGACCAAAAAAGAAGCAATTGAGAAGATGTTTACAAAACTTTAAGTCAATATCCTAATTATTTCAGGGCTCTGGCAGCCTACATTTTAGGGAAAAGAAAGCTCAGTTTCGCTATGTAGGGTCTTCCAAATATTCATACTTGTGCACCACGTAAAGTCTGGTCAGCATCCGTTTTTTTATTTAACACACTGCTATTGTTGCTAACAATGCTAATTCTGACATCACAACTAGGTAGAAAATCTGTTCACAAAGTAAAAACAGCACTATTTACTAGTCAGGGTTGCTTTTTCTGGTACAGACATGATCTTCCACTAGGACATCTTCTCCACCAACAGAAAGAGACAGCAAGGTAGCAGCAGAATGAAGCACTGGTGGTACAAGTCCAGGAGGCAGCACTGCCAGCTGCACTCCTGCTCCAACACCCAGCACCTACAGACTCTACTCAAAAAATCCCATTTACCTCCTCCTTCTTCATGAACCGCTGCATTGTCCAAAAGAGTAAATAATTTTTAGTCTCTGATCAAAATGTGTATTAAAAGCACCTCACCTTATGTCTTCAAACTTTCACGGATTTGCAATGCAGTGTTTCCTAACCTGCAGTATTTAAAAATTGTATTCAGAATTAAAGTACATGGGAGCTCTTTTAAGGAAAAAATATTATTCTATATGGACAACGTACTTCAGAACATATTTCCTGCTCCTCAACAAGCTGTATTCAATTCTGCCTGGAGAACAGAGGGCTATTTCAAGTTATGCAAAGCTCTAACAGCATTCATTTCACGAGGACCCACTTAAGATCATACTCTTGCAAGAGTACCCATATGCATTAGAGCCACAGGACAGCAGGTTTACCTTACTGACATTCCAGGATTGTAGTGGGTGTTCTGTTAGGAAAATGAAAGAAGTTATTATGTAGGTCAAGTGTGGAATTAAAAATTTTTTAAAAAGCCTAATGTAGCCGTAATTGGCATAACCCTCCAAGTGTAACTAGAGATCCTTCCAGGAAAATGCACTTCTAGTTCTGATTTGGCATGTGAAACATGACAGTACTGGGAAAAACACTTTTCTGCTAGTATAACTGGAACTCAGACAGGACCCTCACCCACACAGAAGTGTTGCGAAACTCTTCAATCCCTTGATAATATTCACTATTCACCAGCAGAATTTTTGGTTTACTGGGGAAAACGTATTTAAAGTCATTTCTAAACACACCAGCATTAGCTATTTTTTAGTTTTAAATATAAAAACTAGAACACAGACTTCCTTCCTATCCACCCTCACGCCCCCCCTAAACACACATACACTAAAAATATATAAATAAAGGAAATGAAACTTCCCCATCAATGAAAATTGGGGGGGGTGGGGGGGGAGAGAAGAGAGGAGGGAGTGGAGAACAAAACCTATATATTTCTTTTTAAAGACAGAGAACTTCAGCCATTCTCAAATTTTAAACTTGCTTTGCAGGGTTGGGTACTTTTTTTGCACAGTCTGATGCTGAAATTATTTAGGATTTGACATTCACTTAAAAAGAAAGTACCTGATAAAAATTCTGCACCTCAAATGGCCCCTGTCCTTTAAGAGTCCTCGTAAGCCTTGTTCTAGCCAGATGGCGTGAACAAAACCTCACCATCAGGGATCTTTTAAAAAGGAGGTGCTGATAATTTAACATTTAACTTACACCTACCTGTTTTGCTGGGGCAGTCTTTCCCCAATCCGTATTTTTGCAGTCTTTACGCTCCAGGGTTAGATGGACTAAGTTTTAGTTCCTGAGTTTTTCCTTTCTACTGAACATGAGATTTTTGACAAAGAATCAAAAAAAGACCATCTACAACAATCTTGCTTTGCTATAGTTGCAATGAACTCTAAACATTAAGAAAGAAAATGGCAAATGAATACAAAACCTTGCAGCTCTGCACTTCAAGGACATATCACAATGCGGGCTCTATAAAAAAATCTTACCATGAGCAGTTGATGAGGGGAGGGAGGGGAAGGACAGAAACCATTTTCTTGCTGAACTAGATAGGAGAAAATTTGTGACAAGGCCCAGGATGGCTGCTTTAGACATTGGTGGGGTATGGAAACAGCACTTGTCACCAAATGCCTGGGAAGTGACAACAGCCCACCTGAGCAGTGGATGGGAAGCCGAAGAGAAGCGATTCATCTGAAATTTTAACAAAATTTAAACTGTAAACTGGAGAATGACAAACTAAAAAGAATCAACTACCAAAATCAACTACCTTTTGAATCTGCCTCATATCAGGATTTTGGGTCTTTCCAGAGCAAATCATCAGTCAATTACGAAAACTTAGGTGGGCTGTTTGGGTGCGACACATTATGCTTTGTTACGGAGTAAGCTGAAACCACAAGACTCATTTCACTCAGAATCTCAAAATATACCTAACGCTACAGAACTACTCCAAAACCCTGCAACACCCCCACTCTAATGTAAAAAGTTTAAACTTAAAAAACAAACAAACAAAAAAAAAAAACACTGCTACACAGTAATAGGGCATATATTTAAGAGCATGTCCTGGGCTCCCCGAACCATTATCCTCTCAAGAAGAAAGTAACATAAATGATGTATTTGCCTTCAAGTTTCTGTGGCGGCAGGTTGTAACCTGAGCACATTTTCCAGATTTTCCCCACACAAATCAATGGTTTGGGGTTTTTTTCTGCTGTTGTTTCGAGCAGGTCCAGGTCAGCCCACATCCCCATCATCATGGAGTGACACAAGCAAGCCAGAAAGAGAGAAAAGAAACTGCTATCAAAAACACTATTCCTTCTGCCCACAGAAACCAACATCCAACAAGAACCAGTGTCAATATGACTTGCTGACTGACTGGGTCACCCACTTTGTCCTCCTGGCCAGCCTGGACAAACAGTGGCAGCAGCAAGGAGATGATGGTGCAAGAGCCCATTCTCAGCATTTCAGATCTAACAGGAGATACTCCCACAAGCTCCATACGTTAACTTGGTGCCTAAACGCATGCAGCTCTGAAGTAATTTCAGTGAATCTCTTAAATCTGTTTGGTTTCAAGCAAAGAGTTATTAAAGACAAAAAAGCAATCCAATAAAACTGTTGCTACTGTTCTTTGAACCAGGTTCAGACCTACTCTTTGAAGGAAGAGTCGTCTTTCTTAAAATATATTTGAATGTGCTATTTTTGTCTTTATCTTAGAAGGCCCGATTTCCCCTCACAGCCCTGCAACTGATTACAGTAATAGGTTTCTCAGAGATGGACAAGTTAAGAAAAGGTTTTATAACTTCACAAGCAGCAAAATGTACAGAATTTGCTGCCTTCATTTTTCTTTAGTTTTGAGTGCAGTCCCCCACTCCCTTCCCCACTTACACACACAGTAACTCTACCCTTGTAAGCAGTGCTGTGGAAGTCAGTGTGACCATTTGTGCTCCTCACCTTACCGAAATAACCATGGGTGTGGCAGCTACTCCAGGCAGAATTCATACATGCACTTGAAGATGCTTTTGCCTACATCCTTCATGTGGAAGGCAGGCAAAAGGATCCGTTAATTTTAGGGACAGAAAAAATTAAAATACTGATGATAATTTTGCATTGAAACCATGCAGCTCTCAAAAGAATGCGAGGGGAGGAAACAAATTGCTTCCACATCAACCATTATTTTGTGTCTGTCAAATGCTGCTTGCTTGTTTTAAAAAAACCAAAAAACAAACACATATTTCTAAGGAAGCTGAAATGAAACTGCCTTATCTCACAGTTATTATGACACACAGTAAGGAAGCACAACGCAGGGCTCTTCATTTTTATACTGTCCCATTACAGTATTGGCAAAGGGAGAGAAGGGCCTTCTCAAACACTTGACTAAGTTTTTAGGTGACATATCCTCCACTTGATTAGAGCAAATAAAAAAATAAAATAATTCACAGCAAAAATATTAACTTACAGCTTTAGGAAACCTACAGTACTTTACAGAACTGCTCTTATACTTTTCTCGCACTCCTTGCCAGGTGCCAAGCTAAGAGCCCAGTTTATAATAGCAAGCCCCATTGTATCACTTGAAGAATTAAAATGGCCAGAAGAAGAGAAGTGTTTAAAATCTAGGAATTCCTTTTTTCTATCTAGGCTAGTTGAGCGCTACCCTAAAGCAAAACAAAGCTGAAACAAGGACTTGCTTTATGGTCTTAGATGAATACTGGAGTATTCTCAATAGGCAGGTCATCATCAGTAACATAGGTTAAGAAAATGAAATGGCTTAGGCATGGAGACTTTTTCAGTCTATCGAAATACAACATGAGTCAATGTTAGGTAGAGAGGTTAGTCATGCTGTGGTTTATTTATGCTCATGTTGGCCCATGATATTAAACACTGGAGGCAGGATGCCTGCCTAGCTACCCGTGGCCTTATCCCTCTTCCCCAGGGAGGGATGCCAACAGCAGGACATACATTGATACAGCAGCGTGATTAAGCTCTGGTCTTATCATATCACTGAGAGGCCAGTTCTCCACTCCGCACTCAGGCCAGGCTTCACAGTGAAGTGCATTACTCATATTTGAGTTTTCTTGGCTTTTCAAGATACATGGGTTTGACCACCACACCACGGTGTTGCTCAGGTCCTCACTGAAGTCTCCAACTCCAGAAACACAAGCTGCTGATCAGTGGTAGAACAGATCATTCTATAGTGTTTATTTGCACCAAAACTTTCTGAGTAGGCTATAATTGAGCCTTTAATTTTTCCAAAGTTTATCAGAGTATCCTCTACAGAGAAAGAAAAATGCATACAACTCATTTTCTTCAGATGAAAAATCACTTACCCAAATTCTAAAAAAAGTCTTTATTTGTTTTAGGCAAAGCTGCATCATATGCATGCATAGAGCACTCATGGAGCAGCCCTTCTGTTGTTATACGTGTGCCTTGGACAACACTTAGAAAAAAGGTAAGATACCAACCAGGGCATACCACATGCCGTCACTTCAGTGGGCAACAAAGCAAAATGGGTTATTTCCAGATAGATGTACCTTATTAATGCAACGGCTTCATTCTGATCCAACAGAACATCCAAGACCACGCAGCAGATAAGAGATGACAGCAAACAGCTGCACGTACCGCTTGCAGGAACAACTCACGCATGCACTGACACTGTAAGGATGGGTCACTTCATTGGGACACTTCATCGGGGCAGCACACAAATCCCTGGTCCCCAGGGGAGCTCTGCAGGCCAGAGCCTCAGGTACAATGGGTACAGGCAGCAGAGTGGCACTGCTGAGCAGCCAGGCCAACCTTGCCAGATGAACTCTTTCCTCTTCCCATATCTACAGTAAAATTGTAGCTACCAAAGGCATAAAACTTCCCCTTCAGTGATTACCTGCTTAAAACATTAATCATGCAGTTAAGCCCTTTGCAATATTTTTCATAAACAGTTAGGCTATGGGTCGTCCTATGTATTTTGCTGCCATCATGCCAGTCTGTAAAAATGTATGAACCTCACCTGTAACTATCTGAATGACGACCAGCACTGATGTGCACAGACAGCAAGTGCAGGTCAGATTTTACTGGACGAAGGCATTAACCCGGCTAGGTTTACATCTCGATCAGTCAAGCCTGGTTAGTTGACAGGCAGACGTGAAAACCACTCTGTAAAGTCAGCAAAGGGATGAATAGGCATAATCCATTTATTAACTGGTTAACTGCCGATTAATTTCACTTGCAAATCGCCTCTCCGGTATTTAAACACCTGGCTAAGAGTTTTTGCTCCTTACTACCCCGTAATTTTGACGGGCCAGAAACCCGAAGCGCCCCGCCAGCGCCCAGCCCGCCGCGCGCTCCTCTCCCGAGGGAATGGAGGGAGAAATTCCCATTCCTCCCAAACGAGCTCGCCGCACGCGGTGCCGCCCGGGAAGGGCTCCGCAGCCGAGCTCCGGGACCGCTCCGCTCCCAACACTGATACCGAGACAGCACCGAGCGCGCTGCGGGACGAAGGACGGGAGGAGTAGCGCGTGGGTCGCCCACTCGTGTCAGGGGCCGTGACGGGCAGCGCAGCTCGCAGAACTTCCGCGG
>VZTZ01033097.1:689113-700163 GCA_013400955.1 Drymodes brunneopygia
GCCGGGGGACGACACCGCGCCAGCCCTGGGGCCGAGGGGGTCCCGCCGCCGAGGGGCTGCGATGGAGGGGGTGCTCCCCTGGCGCCGGGGGTGCCGTGCGGAGTGGGGCAGCCGTGTCGGGGCCGGGGGCTGCGGGCGCTGTGGTTCGGCCTCCCCTAGCCCCGGGATGCCGGAGGGGGAAAGTGGCCGCGGTAAAGGCGCGCTCTCTCTCACCCGGGAGCTCTCGTGCCCTGAGCGGGGAAGGGCTGCTGCGCCTGCCGGGGCCGCCTCCGGCTCCAGGGCGGCTCCTCCGCTTTGGGTTAATTTAGAAGTTAATTCTCTAATACAGCGAGCCGTGTAGGAACTTGTTCCTGTGGTCACTGATCTTTGCCACTGGTAGTCGTAAATGATATTTTTTAATTCTACAGAAATGTTCTGGTGAAATACCTCATCGGTCCTGCTTCCCTTGGGCTCAGCATTTGCATTAGATTGCACCAAAATGTTCCCCCGCAGGGAAGGATTTTACATCTTGGGGACAGATAAATGATGCATACAGCTTATGCAGTGCTCTGTTTAAGCTCATGGACAATGACAGACTGTAAGAAACCATAGCTGGGAAGAGAGAAACTGAAACGGGGATGGTTATAGGCCTACTTCTGCCTTCAAAGAGGGAAAAAACCCCAACAGACAAAACTCTTAAGGGTTATAACTGGAACAGAAAAAGGTCTTTGGTGTTAGCATTTGTGATTCAGCCTTACATTATAATGGTTACCAGCAGCCTCATTTTCTTTTTATGGTCATCCTGGTTTCCTGGTTGCATGACACTTCCATCGGGCCACTGTTCTTAATAATTTAACCTTTTATGAGATTGTTTTGATTTACAGAGTAGATTAGAGCAACAGTGGAAAAGTATGATATCACCCATTGGCTATTAAATTTCTTTGAACTATACACAAATGTGAGAAGGGCTTTTTTTCCCCCCAGCCAGCTACTAATTTTCTAATTTTATTTTACTTAACTGAAAAATACCATTCAAATATTGTAAGTTCTCTGTGCTGAGCTAAGCAAAATCTATACTGAGTTTTGGATTCAATGGTTGGCTTGTTTGCTTGCTGAAGTCCTAAGTCATATAAACTATGTTGAAAATAGAATTAAAACCACAACTCAACATGTGCTTTGCCTCTGTTTGTTTTTTGTGTCTAGTCTGAAACCCAGAATAGCCCATATTACTTGTGATTTCCAAAATGACCTCTGAAAATAAGCAATGGAATTTAGCAGTCTTCCTGGGTTTGTCTCAGCATCTCTACTTGTCCAGTTAATCAATACAAGCAAATCTCTGTTGAATCAGCTAGGTGTTACTTGATTTACCTGAAACACAAGGGTTTGTGCTATAACTCAAAATAGAAGCAAATGTCTACTTTAAATTTGAACAAAGAAGCATCAGCTCAGTTTGTTAGAACATGGTGCTAGTAAGCCCAAGATTGTTTGTTTGCTTCCGGTATGGGCCACTCACTTAAGAGTTGGGCTTAATGATCCTTGTGTGTCCTTTCCAACCCAGAATATTCTGTGATTATCAAGCAGCTTTCTGACATGCTATAAATTGGACTCATCTTACTGTGCCATAACAAGTTTAGCTGCACAAAACTCTTAGCTCTGGACGTTTCCATAAAATTGTGTGGGCTGGCTATAGCCAGACTGCATTCTTTGTGTTTATCCTGCCAGTTATGAGTTGGTCTCCATCAAAAGCACAAAGCCTTAATTTGTGTTCTCAGTTTTCCTGATCCTTCTTCTAATCTTTTAAGGATTTGAATACCAAGCTTCCCACTTTTGAATAAAAAAATCAGACTGCTATTTACAGTATTCAGGATAATTCTATGGGCTTGTCGTGATGTTGTTTAACAAGGATTTGGCAAGGATACCTGGCGAGTTGGTGAGCTGGGAACCCTCGAGCCGGGGTGAGGTCCTGGCCGGCCCAGCCGACCGCTTGCTGCTGTCAGAAGAGGGAGACCTTGCCCTCTCTTCCCTGCCCGCCGAGCTGGTTCAGCTCGCCAAGCCAGAATACTGTTCCCTCTCTGGGCTGAATTCCTGCCATTTTGGTGAGCTCCCTGGGAAGTCAGCACAGGGGGAGCTGGCGGGCCGTGGGGTGGGGAGGGCCAGGGGAGCCCTGCAGCAAGTTGGCCGCGTGGCTCAGCTGCCTCCGAAACCTCCCACTGCTTACAAACAACACAAAAGCAGCAAATGTCTTATGGAAACTGCCAGCACTCTGTCAGAGCCTTGTTAGCAATTAATGCATTTTAATTTTTTTCTAAGCGGGGCTGTTTCAGAAATGAAAGCATTACAGAAGTTTAGACGTGACAGAGGTCTCTGATCATCCTCCTGGTTCATTCCTTTCTGGCACAGAATCGCTGTGTCATTATTTTCCCAAAAGCCTTAGTTTTTATTAGAAGGCTTTCCCTTGAATTTGTAGGCTTTCCAAGGAAGACAATGCTGAAGAAAACACAGTATGGCTGTGGTAGGAGGCAACATACCTTTATTCAACAACTGGAATAATTAAAATAAAACCACTTAAGACACCTTAAGAAAAAATCACATTTATGCAAGTATCTTACTGGTCAAAGTTGCAGCAGCCAAAATGTGGATGTTCATCCAGTTTCTTGGTTTTAGATACCTGCTTCTGGGTTGAATTTTGAATAGTGGATGTTATCCTAAAAAAAAAAAATTAGACCATAATTATCTGAGTTCATTGAAGAAGACTGATGACAGATTTGTTTCAAGGGGGAACTTTTGAGCCATTAAGGGTACTGATAGGTTTAAAAGCAAGTTCAGTTTCAGAACCTGACATTCAACATAATGTGGACTTTGTGTTTGTAACTGAGATTATAACCTTATTTTCCAGAAAAAATAAAAGCCATTACAAACATTTCAAGAGATGACAAATATGCCCTTTGTTACCTGTTGTTTTGGTGTAATTACTGATCCACCCCCTGGTTAAATGCTTGACTTTGATTTTTCCTTTCAATTTGTGGGTTTTCCAGTATGAGGTTGCTGGGTCTTTCCCTTCTAAATCAGTTCAGTATAATATGAATCCCTTAGATTTAGTCAGTCATTTGTCTCTTTTCTTTCAGGTGTATGAGACTAGGGTCCTACAGGAGTGACATTGGCCGGGTCAGAATAGTTTAAAAAGCCAGACATGTGTTTTCTGTGATCACCTTCCCTGTGCATCAAAAAGGAAGTATTCCCATAACCCGAACACACACAAAAAAAATACATTACAGTTGGTGATGGGCTTGCTCAGACAACAGAAGTGCATAATTCCAGGTTGTCCCTGTGCTCAAGAAACAGTATCTCTGCTTTGTTTCAAGGTAATATCAACCCTGCTCTTGCCTTCATGTACATTGGAGTATGGGGTTTCTCCCTCTTAGATCCTGTCATGGGAAGCGTAGGACATGGAGAGCTTCCAGGATAAAATAGCTTGCCCTCTTCAGTGTCACTTCTGACTGCATCCACTGCAAGTTAGAAAAAATGGCCAAGTGTTGAAATGGAGCTGAATAATTTTTAGTAGAAATGCATCAGGACCCCAGTTACTGCAAACTACCATGTACTTCCCTTTGTCCACTTCCACCACCTGGGTGAGGAGCAGGCCTGTGCCAGAAGAGCAACATCTCAGCCTTGCTGGTCCAAGTTGCCTCTTGTCCAGTGAAGTGGCTGCTCTGATTCCAGACATGAGGTGAAGTCATGGATTTCACTGGCAGCCTAATCTGATCTCAGACCATGTTGCTGCCATTTGAAAACTGATCCTGGAAGTAAGACTTTTTAATTTTATTTTTTTCTTTCAGCCAGATTGGTTTGCTGATTGCAGAGCATAAGGAATGGTGCAGGAAATGTGCCAAGGAGGGGAGAGGATGAAAGCATGCTGCTTTCATTCAGACTGCTGGTGAAGGCTCTGCTCACAAGGCCCCTCACTACAGGAAAAAAATTGAGGTGCTGGAGCATGTCCAGAGAAAGGCAACAGAGCTGGTGAAGGGTCTGGAGCACAAGTCTTACAAAGAGTAACTGAGGGAACTGGGGTTGTTTAGCCTGGAGAAAAGGAGTCTCAAAGGAGACCTCACAGCTCTCCACAACTACCGGAAAGGAGGCTGTAGCAGAGTGGGGGTTGGTCTCTTCTCTCAAGTAACAAGCAATGGAACTAGAGGAAATGGCCTCAAGTTGCACCAAGAGAGGTTTAGAATGAATATTAGGAAAAATTTCTTTATGGAAAGTGTAGTCAAGCAGGTTGCCCAGGGAAGTGGTGAAGTTACCATCCCTGGAGGGATTTAAAAGGTATATAAGATGTGGTGCTAAGGGAGAGTGATGGATTTGCTAGTATTAGGTTAATGGTTGGACTCGATCCTATGGGTCTTTTACAACCTAAATGATGCTATGACTCTTTCCATGAAGGCTAAAACAAAAGTGAATTGTGATGGCTAGGGTCCTGCCATCCGTTGTGCAAGTTACTGCCTCCAACTACATGGGTTTGCCTCCTGTTTGCACCCAGTGCTGACACTGCTTCCCTGGTGAGTGAGATCACCTCCCAGTGCTGGCAGAAATGCCCTGTCATTTTTCCCATAGCTAGCTTCACTGAGTCAGCCAGACAAGCAACAGAAAAGCAGGCAGGACTGTGTGCTCAAAAGTGGGATTATTTGCAGCCACACCAGTTTAAATTGCCTCTAATTGTCTCAAAGCCACAGCTGCTATCTCATCTGGCAGATAAGATGCTCTCTAAGAAGGTCGGTCCAGGTAGTGCACAGAAAAAAAAAAAGGGAAAAAAAAAAAAGAGAACTGAACCCGCACAGCTGTTTGCACTGCAGTCAGCTCTGGAAATCCACAAGCACTAGTTTCCTCTCAACTTCAACCTCAGGAACCTTTTAGCAAAGCTTAGAGCTGCCCCTCTCTAAGTCAGTCACTGAGCTGCTCCTTCAGCACAACCTACAGTAGCTGCTGAGCCCCTGGGGCTCTGGCCCAGTGCTGGTGGAGCTGGGTGCTGCTGGATGAGGGATCCTTCTGGCAGCTCTTGGTGGGACATGGCCTTGACCTTTTTGCAGCTCCCTGCAGCTGGGCACATGGGAGACACAACACCACTTCACAGGGATGCTCTGAAGCAAATGAAACCATATAAAGTGTTTGGGAATATTTTTGGTAAAGAAATTACAGATAGGCAAGTGAGAAATAGTGATGACTTAAAGACCTTTTTTCAACAACACTATTAGTGTTTTGCAACTGTATGTGAGCCCTAGTGAGGAAAATGAGCTAGAAACATTCTTGCTTCATTTGGTTTGTGCCAGTTCCTGTTCCTCTTGGAAGAGTTGCTTATACTACCATGCTGTCAGGAATAATCTGTGGGCATATACATGTGCACACAAGAGACACAATGACATGGGCCATCTTGCAGGATCTTGTCCTACTGAGCAATGATCCAATTTGTGTGCTTTTTCACATGCCAGAAAAGAGGAAATGTTTTATTTTATACAATACACTGACATATGTATTTGTAAATTTACTGTTCTGTTTAATGTATACATATTAGATAAATTATATTACATGCATTTGTAAATTATGAATGCATAAACATATAAAACTGATGTATCTTTATAAAACTAACATGAGTGAAAATATTTTCCTCATCATTTCCAGATTTTAAGTTGATGGTGTGGTTTGAGCTATTCTGCACTTTAAAACCATTGACTGTGGATTTGGTAATACAAGCAGGGGCCAGTAATACTTGTGCCCATTTTACAGATTGGTAAAGGAGGGAACAGAGGTGGTCCAGTGTCATCCAGGAATGTAGCTGCAGAGATAAATATGAAAATAATTCTCCTAAGTCTTTGCACCTTGTTATGTCCTGAAGACTGACCAGTATTGTTCAAGTAAATCTTTTGCCCAATTTGAAATGTTTGGAGCTTTGGCTGACATGCAAGAAGCTTTATCCCGCTGGCTTTGTATGTGCTCCTGGTGGTAACAGCTGGAAACTGCTCTATGAAGAAGCACACCTTACTCTAAATGTGCTGCTGTTGTGCTGCTGGAAAGAAATACATAATCCTGTTTGCAGACAAAGATTCAATTCAGTTACACTGTTTAATGAAAACTGCCTTTACAAAGGCACCATCAGCATGAAATCCAGTGAAATCCAGTGAAATGACAGATATAAGATACTGTCTCCTACTACTTTTCTTGAATGCCACCACCAATCTTCCTGAATTGTTTTCTCTTGGCTTTAAAAATCTGTTATATGGTAAAATTGATAAATAAAAAAGAGGCTTTAGGACAGCTTGCTACAGAGAGCTGTATTAATTTGTGATGTGTTCGTTGAACAAGAGAAATCCTGCTTTTGAGTACAGGAACGAGAAATGAAGCTGATGTATGATGAGAGTAAAGGAAGCCTGGCATATCAACTTTAAATTACAGTTAATCTAAATAACTTACTGTAACAGCAGGATAATATCTAAATACAGATATGATTAAGTCACTGTGGTTCCCTACCACAATGGGCAATGTGTCTAAGTCCACACTGACAACTGAGATCAAGATTAAACTTTTGTTCCTTTTTCAGAATTTTGTCTGTTGGAAGTGGATGCAGTACTGGCAATAGCACACTGCATATTGTGTCAAAGAGCACAGACAGCCACCTCTGATCAGAACTATCCCTGTCATCCCATTACCCTACTTTCAGCCATTTCTGTTTTCTATGTCATATTCCTCAGCACAGAAGAAAGTTATTTTGCTGATTTAATTCAAAGTTGAATGTACTCTGTGTAGGTTTTGTTGAAGGAGTTTAAAACAACCATCCGAAAGTTCTGCTCTGAACTTTCCCATTCAGGACTGCAACCTGAGTTTTTATACAAGTCTCTTATAGTCATATATATCAGTTACTTCAAGGTCTCACTGTGTCTTACTTATTTGCTTCTTACATATGTGACAGTGGACAGATATGCATTTAAACTGTAGGGATACAGCTGTCAAGATTTAAAAATGCTATTTACTCACATGGCTAGACTCATACTGTATATCCAATATATATACAGTATATTCTGTTTATAGTGATGTAGGGCACTTTACATCATCAGATAGAAATAAGCTGTATTCTTTCACATTTTTACAGTGATGAGAATGCATTTACAGTGGAAGAGAAGCTCCTTTACATTTCTGTGTCAGTGTTTTCATTTTGTGGCCCCAAAACACTTGAGGAGGTGAGAGCTGCACTGAAAAACAGAAAGCAGAAAATGCAGTGGAGTTACTGTATAGCTGCAGTGAGACAGGGAACTGCAAGAAACACCTAACAAAATTAATAGTAGAGGAAAACCAATTTGCTCCATAGCTGACAGAGTTTTGCCAGCAGCAGCTGAAGGGCAGCAGATGACAAATCCAGGCATATGTAAATATGTGAAGTCTTTCTGACAGACCAATTTTGCTTCTAGGAAAGAAGAAACTACCTCCATCACATTCAAATGGCCTGTGAATCTCCAAATTAATATGGAAGTTGGGAAATTAAACTGGGGATCTCCTGTAGTGCTCCTGATGCAAGCTTAGGTCTGTGAGACTGAAGTTCTCAGACTTACGGGTCTGTTCTGTTAAGAAAAGAGCTAATGGTGCAAATTAAGCATGAGATTTTTTTTTTTCAGATGTGAAAAATTAGAGACCTTCTTTTGGGTCACTAAAATGTGGAATTTTCCTATAAAAGTCTCCAAAATTCTCTTCTAGCCGTGGGTGGTATGAGCTGGTCCTCCCATTTCTGAGAGCTCCTGGGAACCCGCCAACAATGACTCGATAACCTAGGGACCAGAAGGATTATCTCTGAAGTCTGCGGTACCCTCAGCATTGCCAGCTTGCTAGAAAAGCTTGAAGAAATATGGGGAGGGAAAAGAGGGCTCTCAAATCAACTTTTGCTTTAGTTGAAGTGCTGATCGGCAGAATCCATTTCACTTTATTCAGAAATTCTAACAACAACAAGGCATGCATTTGTGTTTCTCTGGGTATATATTTTACAGCTTTTGTGTCCTCTTATCATGCCAGCACATCCTCTAAACCCCCTTGGGAGGACAAGTACAGCTCCATGGATTTTTGAGTCCCATGCCAGCTGACTAATCTAGCAGCTAGCAATAGCTGAAGATTGAGGCACTGATAATTCCTCTGCACCCCAGACAGGGGCAAAGGAGCTAATTATACACTGATTGTCTATCAGTTGAGGAAATCCCCAGATGAGCAGTTGTGGGTGTATTTCACTTTTCATGCACTGCTTGAGTGATGCGCTGGGAACCAAGGAGAGCAAAAAAATAAATCCAGCTCTAATTACTCATACTGAACTTGTGGCCTTCTTAAACTATGCTAAACCCAAGAAGCAAACCCAGGGTTGAGCGAGACTTCTTCCAGACTTGTTTTAAGACTGCGCCATTAGAGGCCGTTCTCGCTGAAGTGTCTGCCAAAAACCTCTTGAGTCTGTGTTTAAGGAGCAGTCCTGCGTGGAGGTCCTTCCCTGGTGGTGTGCCAGTGTTTTTCCCTTCCTAATAGAAGACTGTCTGAAGATCTTGGACTTGTTCCACACTTAAACTCCAAGCATCTTTATTGTCTGTCTGTCCTTGCAATATGATAGGTCAGAGACTTTTACTGTCTGGCCTTCTGCAAGTCTTGTTTCACAATCCGGGTAATACAGATTTCTCAGTTTCCCATTTCCACTTCTGTAAGGTTTGTTATATTCAGTTGTATGTCTTGGGGTTCATTTCTGCAGCTCCTGCCTATGTTTCATGCACTTTTTCTTAGCTGGAATTGCTATCTATACTCTCAATCAGCTCATCTCTCTTTATTAGTAATAGATCCAGTCAGTTCTTATGTTTGCATACACTCTACGATGGTAATGTTTTGTCTTGCCAGCAGACAGAGATTTTGAAGTTGTGATAACCTATATGCCTGTCTGAGGGATGTGAAAATAGTCTTATGAATGTTGTTTATGAAAACTGGGGTTTGCAACCTTCAGTTGTTTTCACATACTGTAGCTGATTGTCCTCAAAGAAGTGACAAGCAGAACATGGCAAGCCCATTGTTCACATCTGATCCTAACTAACTGGCCAGCATTTTCCCCTCAGTTACCTCTATGTAGATACCACTTTGAGGATAGTTTTATTTAAATCATTCTACACTTTCTTTGCTCCATTTTAAACTCTGATTATACCTTATTTCCTCTTCCTGTTTTTTTCTCCTACTGACCTTGCACTATGCATAAACATTCTTCATAGGGAAATTAGTAAGCTATTTGTTGTTAATTTTTTATGTCTTAGTTTTTGTGCCCAGTACATAATGATCCACTTACATCTCAACTTGCATGTTTTAACCTCCACTTTCCACTTCTTCTCTCTGCTGCCAACAAAGCAAGTTTATTTTTTAATAATTTAAAGTACCTCCTTTTATCATTAACTCCCTAAAGATGCCTTCCTCCTTCTTTGTTAATTAATTCCCTCTGTTTCCAAGGATTCTCTGCCTAGGACTGTGCCTGTCTCCTGTGCCATATTCTGCTCTGAGATGGAAAGACACAGGTAACCTCTTCTGTCCCCCTCCCATTCCTGAGCATCGCAGTACAAGGATGCCAGCTTGCCCAAAAGGAGCTCTCAGCCAGTTTTTGAGCAAGTGTTTTGAAAACTAGTTAGACAGTTTTCCCACTGTAGACAGGCTTGTGGAAGGACCATTAATTACTCAGTGCAGGCTTAACTATGGGCAGAAAAAGGGGGCTTTTGTGCTATTGTCAAACCCTTACCATTATTTGTACATGTTGGTTTTGTGTTTAATAGGATTACATGACTTCTTTGCTCCATATGCCAAAATGGATGGTTCCTTTCAGTAATAAAACAAAGCCAATAACCTGAAAGGAACCACGGCTCAAAAGCACAAACTTGACCTCTGAGTGACCTTGACATTTACAGACTAAAAAGAACTTTTCTTTGAACAGACAGAAGTCAGGGAGCCAGCAAGAACCAGGAGAAAATGGTTTTGTTGCTTTCTGATTACATTGTTTAAACCAACATACTACATGGTTTACAATACTTCATTACAATGTATTAGGGCCTGGAGGTGATTTAATGTCTGTTTATAACTGAGACTAATCTTGAAATAAACAAATGAATGTTTGGAAAATGGATGAAGCTGTTCTGCCGGAGACAGCGTTAAATGCATCTCTGAAGAGTAAATCATGGCTGTAGAGCACTTAAATGCTTTTTATTTCTACCTTCAGTTGTATTTCAGTAGTTTTATCTAACAAAATTAATCATGGTGCAGTAAAAAATTTCTAATTGGTTAGGACTGCCTAGCAGCCATCCATTCTATAACAAATCCACAATTTAAAAACTGTTTAGCCCTTTAAAATCAGGGAAAAAGATAAACTAGAATATGCTGTAGCATTATACTAGGCTCCATGGTGATCTAAATTAAATCTGTTACAACCTGTTCTAATTTAAAATTGCTCCGTTGTGTGAATGAAGGGGAAAAGAAGAAGAGTTAGTCCACTTGTTCAAAGCATTTTCATATTCCCAGATAAATCTTTCATCCACCCTGCTTTTGCTTGTGGGCTGTATGTTCCCATTTCCTTTGTGCATTGCCTGCGTAACTGCACATAAATGTGGCTTCAGATGGGGTCAAGAACTGTTTCTCCAGCAGTTCAGTATCAGTTCTGGTCTCCATCAGCCAAGAATGAGCACTGTCACTGAGTGCCACCATCGGGTGCCCAGCTGTTCCCGACACCCAGAAGCTCCTCTGCAGTGCTGTAGGCAGGGGCCTTGCTACAGGAGGCTGCTCCAGTTTCTTCTCCCTACAGCACTCATCCCGCCATCCATCTCTGCAAGCAACTCCTTGGCCACTTCTGCCTTCTCCCTCTCCTGCCTCTCCTACCACCCAAAGCCCTATCCATGGCCCCCAGGCATTGCACCGCACATTTCTCTTCTTCTAACATCTGATTCATTCCAAAACTGCCTTGAATTTCCCGAAGTATCAGCCAGTAAGCAGTTAAAGCTTGATTTGGGGGGGGGGGGGAGGGGAGGAGGAAGGGCGGCTCACC
>VZTZ01033097.1:700222-792704 GCA_013400955.1 Drymodes brunneopygia
CCGCCGTCCCCGCGCCCCCTGCCGACAACTGGCGCCGGCAGCGGGAAAAGCAAGGACAACCGCGCTCTTCCCTCTCCTCCTGCAGGGAGCCACCACAGCGGGCATGGCTCAGGAGGATTGCTTAACCTGCCTCACCATGTCCTACACCCTACACTGTTCCTACACTGAAACAGCTTTGAAGCCTCGAACTTGGACAGTGCACTTCCTTGCGTTGCAGTGAATGCCAAATACCATGACTGCTCTTTCCTAGTGCAGGGGTTCTAAAGGTCTGGTCCTATGGCATCACCGCATCAACACTTTGCACTTCATACACTTCATACGGCTGGCTGCCTCTCTGTATACCGCCCTTCCTGCCACTTTGTTTGCCACGCAAACACAAGTGGCAGAAGTCTCAAGAACAACTAAGTTTGCTCAATCTTAAAAAACAGTCAATCATGTGAAAGAAAGTCCTGCAAAGGGGAAGGTTGCAACATAAGCCTGTATGTTCATTGGCATCAATAAGTGCAGGGGAAGGGCGTTAGCTACAGCACAGATTTCAAGTGGTTCTTGCACATTCCTAGGTGTTAAAGCTGACCACCCCTGAGCCACAAACATAGACTTTCTTGGTACCAGCTCGCAGACTTCTGTGTATCCTAAAATCATAGAACGGTTTGGGTTGGAAGGCACCTTAAAGATCATCGAGTTTGAAACCCCCTGCCATTAGCAGGGACACCTTCCTCCATATCGGGTTGCCTAGAGCTCCATCCAGCCTGGCCTTAAACACTTAGGGGAAGGGACATCCACAGCTTCTCTGGGTAATCTGTTCCAGTGCCTCAGTACCCTCACAATAAAGGTTTTTTTCCTAGTATATGATCTAAACATACTCTTTTTAGTTTTAATCCATTCCCCCTTGTCCTGTCAGTGCATGCTCTTGTAAAAAGCCCCTCTCCATCTTTCTTGTATGAACCCTTCAGGTACTGGAAGGTCACAACCAGGGCACTCTGAAGCTTTTTCTTCTCCAGGCTGAACAATCCCAATTCTCTAAGGCATTTCCTCATAGAAGAGGTGCTCCATCCCTCTAACCATCTCAGTTACCTCCTCTGGACTCCTTCTAAGAGGTCCATGTCCTTCCTGTGCTGGGGACCCCAGGGCTGGACACAGCACTGCAGGAGGGGTCTCACCAGGGGGGAGCAGAGAGGCAGAATCCCCTTCCTTGGCCTGCTGCCCAGGTTCCTTTTGATGTAACCCAGGACACGTTTGGCTCTCTGGGCTGCCAGTGCACATTGCTGGGTTGTGTCCAGCTTTTCATCCACCCCAAGTCCTCGGCGGGGCTGCTCTTGATCTATTCATCCCCCAGCCTGTATTAACTGCTATGTCTAAATACACACTAGCAGTGTTCTGAATTTACAGTGAAAACAGATGAGATCAGGCACATTTTTGCATGTGTCGTTTTTTTCCCCTCTGCTCCCATGTTAGTTTTTCCCCCCGTGCAACTCATTAGAGACTATTATCTTAGCTCCCATTAAATCTCTTTTAGAGGCTGGTGTTCTAACTTACCAGCTTGAGCTCTAGACTGTTGACACGTTACACTACAGAAAGCAGTGAAATTATCATGGACTGAGTTGGCACTGTATTTTTTCTAAGGCAGTGTGTGATGAGAATAAATCCTGTTGTCCCCCTGACATGATCCACTAATGAAGATGCACACCCTCTTGCCCTGCCTTCTTACTGGATGTTAAGTGAGAGCCCTTCCTCTGTCTTTTTTCTTCATTTCCACTGTGGAAGAAGCTTTCTAATTCTGCACATCGGTTTGCTTAGCAATATTGCTGTTGCCTAATGCAATAAAAATCAGTTATGTAACTGCCTTTGCTAGACTTGCAGAGAGCATTCACCAGACGGGAACATGGCCACAGTATCTTTATGCTTTCATTATGCCTCTTATGTTCGCTGTTATTATGCAATATGCTCTGCTTTCAGTGTCTTTTTAAAAATAATTTTCCTTGACTTCATGTTTAGAATATTATACACCTATAATTGAAGCTCATGCAAAGACAGAGCAGGGAAAAGAAATAAGCTTATTCTGATTTATTGCTAAAAGGGCTGATATTATAGCACTAGTGCCTCCAAGGAACAAAGAATCGCCTACAGTTTGTCAGATAATATTTTTAATACTCTAATTCTGAACCAAATTCCTAAAATAACCTGTGTTTGCAGATTACCGTGTGCTCTTTTGTTCTGAATAATGTCTTGCTTAGTGAACTATGTCTTATCAATCCACCAAGTACTGGGTGTCATTGTTCACCTCATTCACAATTCATCTTTTAATTAACATTATCACAGGCAAAATTCTATTTTGGTCAGCATAATTTGTCATTGGAATTGGCAATACAGAAATAAAAGAATTACCATCTGAATTTATCTGAAGACGATGAAGGAGATGGTGACTACAAACCTACCTCATCTGGCACTGAAGAGGAAGGGAGGGAAACCATGTAAATGATAATGGCTTTTAAAATTGTATTTGCTATGGAAAATTCACTGCTTTGGTCATTCAGTATCTGATAAGCAAGCAGTTTCATCAGAATTACTGTTACTGAAAATACAAACCTGAATCCTACATTTAGACACATGCTTTATTTGGTGGAAAGGGTTGCTGACCTAGGGAAGATTTAAGAGATATAAATGTCTTTCCAAAGTGATGTTTTTAGATACAGGTGTGTAATATCAACTTCATGCAGCAAAATGCTGATCATTTGCTTTAAAAGTTAAACCTCAAATTAAGTTGCAAGTGCATCATTGCTTTAGTGAACAGACAAGGAAATGATTTTTAAATGTTTCTTAACTGTACCAGGAAAGCTTTCACAGAGAATAGAAACATTTCTGAATCCTTCTCACAAGACTCACCTTTCATAATGATTGCCAGAAAACTCCACGAAATAGTGTGTCATTTTTCTGAGTCTAGAAAGAAGACATCTATCCCTGCAGTCTAGATATGCTGTAGTTTTCTATTTACATTCAAATTAATACAGTGATGTCAAATCAACTGCATCTAAGGTACAGTGAACACAAGAGCAAACCAACTGCTTTAAACACCCCCTTACCTTTTGATTTCATCCATTTCTAGTTGCAAATGCAGCAGTTTCTGAAGATGATAGTGTTCAAGCAGTATTGAGGCAGGATGACAATAATTACTGTATGCTGAGCCCTCTTTGGAGCATGCTCTACTGGAGGTCCTTTCTTCTTCAAGCCAGCTGGGCTTCAGCTTGGCTGCCATGGGTGAGTTGTGGTGCATCGAGAAGCAGTCTTCTAGTGGGTGTTTTATTAGTACCTTCTAAAACAGATTTTAGAAAGGAACCATCAGTCTCCACTGTGACAATATTTCCTCAATTATGCCCATTGTGCTGGTTTAGGATGGGGTAGAGTTTATTTTCTTCCCAGTGGCTGGTATGGGGCTGTATTTTGGATTTGTGCTGAACACAGGGTTGATAATATGGAGATGTTTTTTGTTATTGTTGAGGAGGGATTACACAGAGCCAAGGCCTTTTCTGCTTTTTGTGCTGCCATGCTGGTGAGGAAGTTGGGGATGCATGGGATATTGGGAGTAGACACAGTTGGGACAGGTAACCCCAACTGACCAAAGGGATATTCCAGACCATAGGACATCATGCTCAGTATATAAAGTGAGGGGCAGAAGGAAGAGGGAGAAACTTTTTGAGTGATGGTGCTTGTCTTCCCAAATAAATGTTACACGTGATTGAGCCCTGCCTTCCTGGAGATGGCTGAACAGCTGCCTGCCCTTGAGAAGCAGTGAATTGATTCCTTGTTTTTATTTGTTTGTGAGTGCAGCTTTTGCTTTACCCATTAAATTGTCTTTATCTCAACCCATGAGTTTTTTGCCTTTTACCCTCCCAATTCTCTCTCCAGTCCTACTGGCTGGGGAGTAGGCAAGTGCCTGAGTGGGGCTTGGTTGCTGGCTGGGGTTAAACCATGGCAATGGTTTATTTACATTGTGTTCTTAATGAATGAAGCATTTATTAAAAATACTGGACCTCAATTAAGTTAATTGATCCCCAGTCAAACTTACCATTTAGGTTTTAGTTTCTTTTTTTTTTTCTTTTTTTTTTTTTTTTATGGCAGCAGCAAGCAATGCTTGAACAGATAGGTCAGAAGGTGAAAGAGGTATAGATGACATCTGCATCTTTCTGAACCATAGTCTGTAGCATTCTGTGGGCTATCTTGTGTGTTGAAAGCATGGTGAGACGCAGACACATCTCAGCTAGAGCAGAGAAATGCCATGAAGGTTTACTGTTAACCCTGTTGAAACATTAAAATTGTCTTGATTTCTCTTTTTCAGTTTCTATCTGATAATAGACTTGGTAAGAGTTAGGCTTTTTGGCAGAATATAAAGGCAATCTCCTCAACCTTAATTATTACTCCTGAATTTGAATAGTATCTTTGCTTATGAAATAAATGGCACAGGCTAAATGTCATGGAAAATTCTTCCTGAAATTGTAAAAAATGATACTCAGGAAATTGTTATGTTCATATTGAAATAATGGCTTTGCAGGCTAATTTCTCTTTGGGTTGCCCACTTTGCTAGGTAAAATAAGATGCCTTTCACATTAGTAAACTCTAGGATTTTTCTAACATTTTCTTCATGCAGCCCAGAAAGAGAAACAATTAAGTAATACAGCTTTCCTTCACCCTGTGTTATTTTCCAAAGAAGATTCATGTTCTGTATTCCTTAGGCATGCACAGCACATGAATGAGAAACAGTGTGGGCTTTACTGATCTTCTAAGGAATATATAATTGTTTTCTGCGTTTTAAGAACAATTACTTAAGAAGTGGCAAAGGAGATAAAAATAAATACAACAAAAATATGTATCCTGCATATGGGAAGGGTACATACAAAAGGAAATTATGCTTATTCTTAGAATATTAGGAGGTGAGAGTAATATTGTCAAAGTAAGCCTTTAACCATTCTGTGATTCACCCAGAACACTGGCTAAACTCATATTTTTCAGTTCCTATAGCTAGTCTTTCCTGATGTGTGTGTTCCCTTGATCCCAAAATTCCCCAGAACTCCCAAACCCATTATGTAAGTCAGTGATGATGTATAAACCCTTGAGGTTTCAGAGACAAGTGTGAGTAACACACGAACACGTGGTGCTGCCCTCTGATGCAGGGAATGTTTAGTCTCCACAAGAGGAGCTGGATGATGGCACACAGCTCACCTTCCTCATATCAGTGTATAGCCATAGATGTATTTGTTACTGTTTGGACAGATACAGGATAATGTATCTCCCTTGGGAAACTTGATATGCAAATTATTAATTGAGAGGAGAATGATGAAACGCGAGAGGAAAGGAGATGAAATAGGGAAGAAGAAGCTATGCATACTGACTATGAGAATGCTTACAAAGTTTCAAGGAACAGAAGATGTGAGGTGGCATGCACTCTCAATGCACAGCTTGGCTGTAACTTAGCACTGTTTGGCAAAGGTAACATTTATAGGTGCCTTCAGCTAGTAAGGCAGGCGATTATGACTTGGTCTGCCTTTCCTGCCTATTTATTCCCCTCCCATGCATTGTCTGGATTTGGAAGTGTAAACTCTCCAGAGCAGAGATTTCCTCAGCAGGATTTGCTAGGTTAGGCTCCTACTGGGTGGGTCCTTATTACAGCCACAAAGGCTGACAGGAGGTGCAAGGTGGAAATAGTACTCAGTTTGTGCACGATGCTTAGGTCCATGCAGAAGTTGCCAGCAAGTGAAGGAAGGTGGGTTTTTAAACCTCAGCACGCTCAGGTGCCCCATGGCTGCACGCACGGTCAGACACGTCTGCTTGGTTTGGGCCCAGCTGTAATTACAGAGGTGCAAGGCAAGCCCATGGGTACAGCAGTGGCACAACAGGTTTTCAGAAAGGCCTTGTAAGATGTCGAGCCTGTATGTGCTGAAATAGAGTTATGGAAGATGATTGTTTGCTGGGTTTGGTGGTGGTGACTTGTTCTTGAGACTCAGACCTACATCCCCACTTGAGTGAGCAAACCGCTCCTCTGCTTGGGTGGCCCCCTGGAAGCTGAGCAACAGAATTTATAGCTTCTGCTATTTAGTAACATTTGTCTTAAAGCCATAGTTGCCGCGTTCATGTAATTTACGGATTTATTTTCTTTCCACCCGCATGGGATGTGGGAGCCTCCCAAGAAGCCCTCACTGCCCACTTGCCCAGGGGCAGCGCTGACAAGTGCACTTCAGCTGAAGGGGGCAACCAGTTTTGCCAGCCACGCTGGAGATGCCCCCAGTCCCTGATACCACATCGCACTGGGGGAGACTGGTGGACAGCAAGCTGGGGGTGCTGATGTTCAACAAGCTGTCCATGAGTCATCAGTGTCTCTGTGGCCAAGGTGGCCAACAAAATCCTAGGGTGCACTGGAAGGGCATTGCCAGCAGCTCAGGGGAGGTGATCCTGCCCCTCTATTCAGCCCTGGTGAGGCCTCATCTGGAGAGCTGTGTCCAGTTCTGGGCTCCTCAGTATGAAAGAGATATGGAACTTCTCCAGCAGGTCCAGTGGGGGGCAATGATGGTTGAGACACTGGGGGATCTCTCTTATGAGGGAGCTGGGCCTGTTCAGCCTAAAGAAGAGACAACTGAGAGGGGACCTCGTCAATATCTATAAGTATGTGAAGGGAGGGTGTCAAGAGGACGGAGCTGGGCTCTTCTCAGTGGTGCTGGGCAACAGGACAAGAGGCAAGGGGTAGAAACTGATGCACAGAACTTCCACCTGAACATGAGACAGAACTTCTTTACGGTGCACTGACTGAGGACCGTAACAAATTGCTCAGAGGGGTAGTGGAGTCTCCCTCACCGGAGATACTCAAGAACCGTCTGGACGAAAACCTGTGCCACGTGCTCTGGGATGACCCAGCTTGAGCAGGGAGGTTGGACCAGATGTGGTCCCTTTCAGCTGGACCCGTCCCGTGATCCTGTGATTCCGTGAGGCGAGAAGGGCAGACGGCCCGCGGAGGCGGCCGAGGGGCGGGTACCGACCGCCGGCCTGGCCTCGCAGAGCGGCCCCGGGCACGGAGCGCCGTGTCCTGGTCGAGCGGCGGCGGGGAAGGACTGCAGCCCCCAGAACGCGGCGCGGCGGCCGGTGACGTGCGGGAGGCGGGGCGGAAGTGTGTGTTCCCCGGGCTGGGCGGCCGCCCGGGCCCCGTTCCGGCTGTCCCGGCCTCGGCCTCGGCGGCGCGGGGCAAGGGGGCAGGAGGAGGGAGAAGATGGCGGCGGACCTGGAGGCGGAGGTGCAGGCCATTGACAAGAGCCTGCTGGAGTGCTCCGCCGAGGAGATTGCCGTGGTGAGGCGGCGGGCCCGGCGCGGGGAGGGAGCGGGGGCTCGGAGGCCGCGGGAGCACCGGCCTGGGGAGCCGTTCCCAGGGCCGGGGCGAGGCCGCTCCGCGGGGCGAGCGAGCTCTCCGGGACGGGACATCCCTGCCGGGGCCGGCTCTGAGGGCACCCCCGGCCGGCAGCGGCGTCCCGCTGCGGCCTCAGCCCGCTGTTGTCGCCAGCGTCGCTGTTGCAGCAGCCAAAATGCACGGTAGCGATCAGCCAGCTTTTCCTGTTGTGCCGGCTGGCGCAGGTGGCTCGCTGGAAGCCGCCTGGACGTGGCCATCCCCTGCCGGGGGCGGCCGGGCATCTCGCCCCTTCCTTAAGTGCTTCCTGAAGTTACGTTCCTCCTCCTCTGCTGCCCTTTCGCCTTTCTCTGCCGACAGTCATGCTTAGACCTGAGGAGATTCCCCCTCCCTGTTAATTTAGGTGGATGTCTGACGCCAAATACGCTTTACAGTGTTGAAGTGCCATTACAGGATTCTTCCTTCCTCCGCACTATTTAAGATGCGGCTCTGGCAAAAGCTTGCAGTAGTTAATCTTAGGATTATTGGAATGGGGTGTTTGTAGAGGAAGTATTAGTAAAATCAGTGAATCATTTGAAGAAATCTGTTTAAATACTTTTCCTGGTCTTACAAAGAGTTGGAAGAGGAATGTAGTCTCGAGGGTAAAGTCTTCTAGGCTTCTTGTTTCTGGCACAAATGCTTGTCCATTTAGGCACTCAGGCATTTGAGGAACTGGATGTATATGCTCATGTACATATCTATAGGATAAAACTTTGAAGAACTGTCTGTGTGTGTCTCAATGGGAATTAACTTGGCTGCTTTCCAAATGAAAATAAAAGACATATAATTCAGATTATCCTTAGAATATGCTTGTATATCTTCAGTGCAGACAAAGGTATGATTAGATGGGCAAATGTGCAGTTAGCTATATCCTACCTAGTTTAGCTCCAGGATTATTCTTCCTTACTCGTTACAGCAAACCAAATAACATTTATAAAGGAGTCCAAATTGAGCCCAAATTATCTCGTCTGTGTGAATAGCAGATGGGTTTTTTGGGTCCCACCGTAGGTAAACTCAAGGCAATCATGCACCCAGTGGAATGTATTTAGGAATTTGCTCTAGGTTGACGTGCCAACTTAAATGTAGACAATTCCTTCTCATTTTGTCTGTCATCACCTGCACAAGCTCCAATTTTTAAATCTATCATTCAAATCTACAGTGTGGTTTTTCTGCCTCCTTTGCTGATAGCCCAATATTAACAAAACAAATCCCATCCCAAAGCAATAGTTGCAGCACTTAAGGCTTCAGTTTCTTGTGGCAATAACTTAATGATAAACTTCTAAAGAACAAAAATAAAGTAAGTTCTCTTTAACATAACATGAGCCTATATTGCAAGTATTTTTTGTGTGGCTAAAAAACCTGTAAATTGTACCTTTTAGCTTTTGAAACAGAGAAGTGGGTTGCTTTATGGCTTATTAGTATTCTACATTTTGTTCTCCTGTTATCTCTTACTTAGATGGAAATTCAATAGAGACCCTGATGAACCAGTAGGTATTTACTTACGTCAGGTGTTGTTTGATCAATGATTTGCACATTTTTTTTTCCCAGGGCAGCTAAAGTTGTTGCAGGAGAGTAAGTGTGAGGAGGGAGGAAGTGAAGAGGAATATGCTTCCCTTTTTAATAAAAAACCTCTCTTGGGAGAGTAGAATGCTAGCTTTTCTTGCATGTGATTTCAGCTTAGAAGATAGACAAATACTAATTGAAAACTTGCCTAAAGGCAGAATGCTTTTTTCAGAGATCAAATCCCAAAGTTTTGAGTAGTTTTTCTGGAGTTCAGTGCTCCCCAGGTAGTGATTTAGGTAGTGATATGTGCAACATATGTATACCTATGTATATGTTTCTGTTAACAGTCTTACCTGCACAACAGACCTGTCAGTTGCCTGCCTGGCAGCTCTTGGAGTCACATCTGTTTCCTTGTCCTGGTAGCCTGGATTTCCTTCTGATATTATTTCATCCAGGATCTGATTTTGCACAGTTATGCATAGAACTGGCTCCACAAACAGATTTAGGTGTGATGACGTTCATCGTTGCCACACCTAACTTTCAGACAACTACTCCCAGAATTTTTGGGATGGGAAAGCCATTTACTCGAGGAACAAGAATTTTCTCTGCCTAGATATTTGTCTGAGCTTGTAGTGTAGCTAGTATGCACTGGGTATTTTCTAGATAGAAATTAGTAATGTGCTGCTGAATTAAAAGACTGAAGTTAAAGATATTTTGCTGAAAAAATCCTGCAGTTTAATAACTAGTGTATGCCATAGAAAATAATGTAAAAACAAGCTTATTAAATGGAAACCATGGAAAAGATTAAGTCACTGCCAATGTGATTGGATCAGTTCCTGGCAGTAGTAGCTATTTGGCAAAACTGATGAAAGGAGAGGAAAAAACGAATGAACTGGTGGGAAAAATAAAATTCTTGTTGATGAAAACTTTATTTTTTAATTTTTTTTTCAATGGTATTATCTCAATACTGGTGGATATTATCTGTAAAGTTCTAGATTCTTGGTTATGGCTTTTTGGCAGCCTTTTCCCATGGACTTCCTTGGAGAAAAACTGGGCTTTGACCATCAAAGCTGTATGAATATATAAAGATTTAGCAGATCAATCATGATTCTAAGAAGTCAAACTTAGGAAAAGAGAAGTGAAGAAAGCACGCTGACAAATTACGGTATTTTTAAATATCAAGTTCTACTTTAGAAAAACAAATCTAGTAAATGAAGCTAGTACAATATATTTAAAAAAAATAAAAAAGGCAAAAATGCAGCCAGTCTGCACAGATGCTCAGCTGACTCTGAATGTCTGTATCCCGAGGAACTTACTACAACTGTGTTATCTTAAACATAAGTTCTTTAGAGTAAGTCATAAATAATTCAGAGTAAATCAAGCTCTAACATTTGATCACCAAACCCATTTATTTTGGTATAATTAATTCTGGGTTTTCATGTTCAGTTTTAGGTTGTTTCTGAACTCTTTTCTGGAAGTTGCCAGGGGCTATCTGGTTGTCACATTTACAATGAGAAATGGCATGCTGAGGCTGTTTATGTAACACAGGATTTAATCAGTGGACACTTGCAGTATGTGCTTGCTCCCATTTGTTTATTATAAAAACCTTGCAGTCTTAATTTACAGTTTAAACCTTCCTAAATTTGTTTTCCACAAGGCAGAAATAAAACAAATGTTGTCCTAGAGGATTTTTTTTTATTCTGTGTATATATACCAGGGGAAAAAAAACAAACCTAGGAGAAGCTGTGAGTTTTTAAGTGGCTTAGGGCAGTTCAGTAGTTTGATGCCTTTTAAAGACTGCCAACATTGTTTTTTACAATTGATTGACTAAGAGAATTGTAGTGAGTTGACCTTGGCTGGGTGCCAGGTACCCACCAAAGCTGCTCTCTTACTCCCCTCCTCAGCTGGAGAGGAGAGAGAAAACACAACAGAAGGCTTGTGGTGGAGATAAGAAGCAGGAGGGGTCACTCAGCAATTAGTCATGTCACGACTTGGGGAAAAATTTATTTAGTTTATCACCAATCAAATCAGAGTAGGGTAATGAGAGAGAAAATCAAATCTTAAAAACACCTTCCCCCCATCCTTCTTTTCTTCCCTGCCTCAACTTCACTTGTGTTTTCCCTACCTCCTCCCCTGAGCACAGGTGGATGCAGAATGGGGGATGTGGTCAGTTCCTTCCATGTTGTCTCTGCACTCCTTCTTCCTCTGGGCAGGACTCCTCACATCCTTCCTCTGCTCCAGGGTGGGGTCCCTCCCACAGGAGACAGCTCTCCATGAACTTCTTCAGTTGAGTCCTTCCCATGGGCTGCAGTTCTTCATGAACTGCCCCAGCCTGGGTCTCTCACAGGGAGTGCAGTCCTTCAGGAACAGGCTGCTCCAGCCTGTGGATCCTGTGGGTTCCCTGTGGTGTCACAAGTCCTGCCAGCAAACCTGCTCCAGCATGGGCTCCTCTCTCATGTGGCCACAGGTCCTACCAGGAGCCAGCTCCAGCACTGGCTTCCTGCTGTGGAGTCACAGCCTCTTTTGGGCATCCAGCTGCTCTGGCATGGGATCCCCCATGAGCTGCAGGTTGAACTCTGTTCCCCAATGGACCTCCATGGACTGCAGGGGGATCTCTGGTGTCTGGAGCACCTCCTGCCCTCCTTCTGCACTGATTTTGGGGTCTGCAGTGCTGTTATTCTCCCATATTCTTGCTCACATCTCCCGGCTGCTATTGCTCTTGTTTTGTCCCCTTGAATATGCTATCCCCCGTTAAATCTGTTATCACAGAAGTGCTACTGCTGTCTGATGGGCTCGGCCTTGGCCAGCTGTGAGTCTGTCCTGGAGCCATCTGGTGNTACTCCCCTCCTCAGCTGGAGAGGAGAGAGAAAACACAACAGAAGGCTTGTGGTGGAGATAAGAAGCAGGAGGGGTCACTCAGCAATTAGTCATGTCACGACTTGGGGAAAAATTTATTTAGTTTATCACCAATCAAATCAGAGTAGGGTAATGAGAGAGAAAATCAAATCTTAAAAACACCTTCCCCCCATCCTTCTTTTCTTCCCTGCCTCAACTTCACTTGTGTTTTCCCTACCTCCTCCCCTGAGCACAGGTGGATGCAGAATGGGGGATGTGGTCAGTTCCTTCCATGTTGTCTCTGCACTCCTTCTTCCTCTGGGCAGGACTCCTCACATCCTTCCTCTGCTCCAGGGTGGGGTCCCTCCCACAGGAGACAGCTCTCCATGAACTTCTTCAGTTGAGTCCTTCCCATGGGCTGCAGTTCTTCATGAACTGCCCCAGCCTGGGTCTCTCACAGGGAGTGCAGTCCTTCAGGAACAGGCTGCTCCAGCCTGTGGATCCTGTGGGTTCCCTGTGGTGTCACAAGTCCTGCCAGCAAACCTGCTCCAGCATGGGCTCCTNTGGGGGTGCCCCAAGTCCTGCCAGCAAGCCTGCTCCAGCATGGGCTCCTCTCTCATGTGGCCACAGGTCCTACCAGGAGCCAGCTCCAGCACTGGCTTCCTGCTGTGGAGTCACAGCCTCTTTTGGGCATCCAGCTGCTCTGGCATGGGATCCCCCATGAGCTGCAGGTTGAACTCTGTTCCCCAATGGACCTCCATGGACTGCAGGGGGATCTCTGGTGTCTGGAGCACCTCCTGCCCTCCTTCTGCACTGATTTTGGGGTCTGCAGTGCTGTTATTCTCCCATATTCTTGCTCACATCTCCCGGCTGCTATTGCTCTTGTTTTGTCCCCTTGAATATGCTATCCCCCGTTAAATCTGTTATCACAGAAGTGCTACTGCTGTCTGATGGGCTCAGCCTTGGCCAGCTGTGAGTCTGTCCTGGAGCCATCTGGTGTTGGCTCTCTTGGACATGGGGGAAGCTTCTGGCACCTTCAAAAAAAGCCAGCTTGTAGCCCCCTTGCTACCAAAAGCTTGCCTCACAAACCCACTGCAAGAATTCATCACTTGAAATAGTAATTCAGATGAGTTATTTTGGTAGCAGGAGAAACCAAAACTCCCTGATTTTCACAGGTGATCTGTTGACATTAAATTGGAAAGGGACTGTTACCTAATGCTGTGTTTGCTTTTCTCCATGTACTTTTTGTCTCTGTTCCTTGCCAACTCCAGGCTCCTGCTGATCCTCTGTGTCCGAAGCTGGCAGCATCTGTCTGCACTCCAGAGAAATGCAACCAACATAGTCTAGGCCATGTCCTAAAAATCACTGCCAACATTTTATTGGTCATTCATCCTGGAGGAAAGTTTTCATGAATTTTTCTCTTAAATCCTGTGTTTTTGAGAAGAATTTTGTACGTCAAAAGGATAAAATATGTGAGCAGGGAAACAAGTTATCCTTTCTAATGTCCGTCTTTTGTGATCATTTAGATTTAACACATAGAAGGAAGCATGGCTTTCTAGTTTTGCCATGCCATTTTAGATATTTCATTTAGTAGTAAAATAACCTAAACAGATAGAACTATGTTTGATGTTTTATTAATGAAGAATTTGTGTTCTCATTTCTTCTGACATAAAAGAAATGGCTGCAAGCAAATGACCTTCAGAAAGAAGTATACCAGCATCTGGCCTATTATGTACCAAAAATTTACTGCAGGGGTCCCAACCCTGCCCCTCAGAGAGAAGACATGCTGGCACAACACATTTTGCTGGGTCCAATGGAATGGTATCTTTGTGGTGAAGATCCTGCATTTGGTTTTCCAAAGCTTGAGCAAGCAAACAAACCTTCCCACCTGTGTGGCCGCGTCTTTAAAGTGGGAGAGCCTACGTATTCTTGCAGGTAGTTCAACTTAAGGTTGTGAAGTATTCATAGTTTGTGAAGTCATGGGATGTTTTTCAATAATAATATAACGTCCTAATGAAAAGTTAATAGCCGGAATGTATTTTTAAAGTAACCTTACAGTCTTTCATGACAGGTGGGATCAGGGGAAAATTTACACATTACAGGTGTATAAATGGAAAAATATTAATTAGTATAATGTAGAGTGTTTTCTGTACAAAATAAATGCAAGATTAAGAAAAAAGCTGAAATAACCTTTCAGTGATTTGAGAGCCCTAATCAGAAGTAAATGGGCAAGTGTATGTGTGTGTATTTTGGGTGTTTAATATGAGCTGTTAGTGTTGATCCTATATTATAGGCCTCTTTCTATGACCTGCTAAATGAATCTATCAGATGCTTAAAACATCAGCTTCTAGTTCCTTCCCTACCTCTATCTCTAGATCTCTCTAAAAATACTTTTACTTGAAAGAGAACAGGAAGTTCCTAACCAATTACAAGTATTTAAAAGAATCTTCAGTTTTAAGCCACTGTATTACTAACTGTAGGTTCATTTTCATCTTCTATTTTCTGAACTGTTTGTAGTTTAAGTTCTGTTTGTGTCACAGATTCCTCTCATTTTGTGTGTTTTTTACCACTCACTGGGACACTTGAACACTTGGTGAGGTGGCATGGGGACAGAATGTCTCTCTGATTTCAAGGGTTTATTTATCTGGGTTTCCATCCCCTTCATTTATAAGGAGAGAATGATAATGGAAGAATTTTTCTTTCTAGTACTCTCCTCTTCTAGATACATAATACCTTTCTGGCCTTTGGGTTTGTAAATGCTTTGAGACCTCTTTATAATGAAAGGGATAAGATTAAACTGGTGGGTACTTCAGATACATATTGAATTGTTGGTCTTGAAAAAGCAAGTGTGTTTAGAAGAAAATTACAGAATTCCCAACGTTTTCATTGCTCCATACAAACAGTATTTGATCATTAACATACTGAGGATGGAGTCTCTTTTTTTGTTGATCAGGAAATATTTGATTCCTGTTGTGTGTGAATTTTCTTTAACTTAGAGCTGGTAATGAAGAATAATGAGAGTTTAAGCTTTTGTGGAATACAGCAAAGAATTATTTTCCAAGTCCACATTAAAAGCAGTGGATTTTCTGTGCAGTTGTGCAGCTTACAGGTCTGCTTCTTCTTTAGGTGTAGGCACAGTTACTTGTTTGAGAAATTGTTTTACAAATTGTACTGAATTTGTAAGTACACTGCCACAAGTTTAGAGCTCTGAAGAATCAACATTCAACATTGTAGAACTGATCTACCAAATACTGCAGGCACATTTGTGCATTAAGTGGTGAGGGTTTTTTGTTGGTTGTTTTGGTTGGTTTTGTTTTGTTTCGTTTTTTAATTAAAAAATAATGCCATGAATATAAACTATTGTAAAACAGAAGAGCTTTGTATAATTTTGCTTTGGCATTTTCACCTTTAGTGACTGCTCTGGAAAAAACAAATGTGTATAGTAAGTCATGCATAGTACGTCATGGTTGCCTGATGATCTTTCCATCATTTATTTGGTTAAATGAAATTAGGAGAATTTTTGATAATGACTCCATGTGACCTCTACTGTTCTCTTTTAAACAAAATAAGTTTTTTCTCTGAATTCTGGTTTTAATAATTATTATCATAAGACAGACATTCTCTTGCTATTTATTTTCACATTGCAAAACCCAGCTCCCTTAATCTTGAGGTGCCTTGAAGTCATAAGTTCATGTATTTTCAGTATTTTTCAGGGAGACAGTTAAATATAATGCATAATTGTCTCATTTGTTTAGCCCTTTTTACTAGAAATAATTCTTCTGTCTAATACAGGAGTGTTTGTAGACAGGACCTTATTATGGTCTCCGATCTCCTGGGTGAGAAAATTGTTTTTTTGCAGCTCTTCAGTGAGCTCGTAAGGCTGAACTTGGAAGCAGAGGTTTGATTTAGTCTGTTATGTGTGATCTTTCTTCCCAGTGTTCAGTGAAAAATGTCTTCTCTGATTGCTGGAGTTCATTAATGCTGGTACTCTGCTTGAGAGAACTTACTTGGCTTTATTCTGGGTTATGTAATTCATCTGTTTATTTGCCTGTGTACTTGTCTCACCTCTTGAAGGCAATGTTTGTATTACCCAGCTAGACATGCTACCCACACAGGGTTGTGAGAACAGATTTTTTTTCTATTTCATTCGTTTCCCTTCTTTGAAAGCCATCCCTTTCCTCTTTCAGAGTAATATGTACATTAGTCAGAAGGTGTATATTGGTGTATATTTGAAAATTACCTGTTGTAAAATATGTAATTGAAGACAAAAGCAAGTGTTTAATGCTTTTTTTTTTCCCTTTCTGTGTTGTTCTCAGAGACTGCGCAGTTGACCCAACTTGTGTGTTGTGCATGGAATGCTTTCTTGGAAGCATTCACAGAGAGCACCGATACAGGGTTAGTGATCCTGCAGGATAATGACATAGTTGTTAGTGGTTTTATGTGTGTGTGAAACAGTTTCAAATTTAAGAATGTGTACAGTATGTCCAAATGCTGATTGAACACAAAGTTCAGAATGTCTGCAGTAATCCTGTGAACCTGAGTGTTTTGATCTAACTTATGGAAGTTAACACTTGAAAATATTGAGCAATTTAATTTTATGTGCAACAGTTAAGCTTACAAATGTATGTTATTTTTAACACATGCCCTTTAGTGAATTTTGCAGCTTTAGATTTGGCTTTTGAATTGTTTTGGCTTTTGTGTTTGACTGTTTTTAAAAGCTATTGAAAAACCTTTATTAAGAAGCCACTTCTATTTAAAACTTAAACATAAAATAGAAAACTAAAACCATAAATGCTGTTTATTTTAGTAATATACTGCTATTAGTAGTACAGATTAGTTTAAAAAACCCTGCAAACAAAGCCAAGAAGACCTTGGTGTGTTTTTAAACTAAGAAGTTAAGTGAACACTACCAGTGCAGCCTTTCTGTAAATCTGGTTTTTACAATACTGCACTGTTGCTAATGTAAATCTGTTCACTGCATGGTTACATGAACACTAGGACTCAGGAAAAAACTCCAGGCACAGCAGCTTTCATCAAGAAACCCAGCCAAATTTACTGATATCAGCTTACTTCTTGTACACAGATTTTTACTTTTTGAGCCTATTGAATTAACAAGTCTAGGTAACATCCAAAAGTGTAAGCAAATGTTTTTTCAAATGTCCATCTAGTTTTGTTGATACTGTAGGTTGTACCTGTATGTACAGAGTATACCAGGTATGCCAAAAATAGGTGAAAGAAGAATTCTTCTATAAATCAGTTAAAGTTGTGATTAAAAAGAGAAGTATTATTGCGCTTTTTAACTGGAGGTGGTCTTTAAAATAAATTTTGTTAAAACAGTGTAAATATACCATTAAAACTCTCCAGTGCTTTTTTTGTGTGCTTTTTACATATGTGAAAATTTTAAGTCTCTCAATTCCTTTTGTCATAAATCATGTCTTTTACTCCCTGTATAATAGTGCTATGTGAAATGATCTGGCTTTGTTCAGATTAAAAATGTGAGAATCTGACATAGTACAGATGCCATGGCAAGTAGTAGACTCAGAAAATCTGAAAGCTAGGAAAATCCCACAGCCTTCAGGTGGGCAGAATGGAGGTATTTTGTTGTTTAGAGTTTTTTCTTCTTCTTTTGACATAGGCACATTGATGAGGTAGACAAATTTTCAACTGTCATAAAAGTAGACATGGTTTCACTGCTATTTTAACAGGGTACTGTCTAAAGCTATCAGGTGTTGTGATTGTGCTCTTGTAGTATAGCTATGACTACTAATTTTTTAATGTACATATATGAACTGTATTTATGTACATTCACATGAACTGCTTTGGTTTTAAATAATTTTAGATGACAACATCAGGTGGAGGAGGTTTCTGTGACTGTGGTGATACAGAAGCTTGGAAGGAAGGTCCTTACTGTCAAAAGCATGAACTTAACACTTCAGAAACTGCAGAAGAAGAGGTAAGTACAATTGAGGCATCATGTTTCAAAACATTATTAACTGTGTATATATAAATCATTCACATGAGGTTGTTTTTAGTCTTGTATACTCTGCATGAGAGGCTGTAGGGACTTCAATAGTAATATTTGAACCACAGTGTTAGGCAAAAATTAATGTCCTAAGAAGTTCCTTAAAATTTTATTTTCTACTTAAAGACTTCATTTTGTATGTTCTTGGTCACTTCTGGAGCTTTAATTCTGTTTCTTTGTTTTTCTGTATATTCTGAGAGGTCAAGGGATTCTGCCACATGCAGAAATAAAAACCTGTGTGTAATCATGTGCACCAAGAAGCCAAATTCAGCTGTCTGTGCAACAAATATTCTGATTCTTACCAAAGGGAGGTGCACAGATTTTTTAAAATCAAAATACCTTGCTGTCATAGGAAAGTCATAATGGAGATGTAAGGCAGAGGTCTCTGAAAGAGCTTGTTTGGTATGGAGAAGGTAAATAGAGAACACAACTTCACCACAGAATCATAGCATAACAACTTGGACATATTAAATGCAGGAAGACATGCCACATCTTACAGGAGGAACTCAACCTGTTGGACTAACCACTGCAAAACACTATAGTTGTTAACAGTTCATATATGTTAGAAAGGAAATTTAACATGGTTGTGGAGGGAAAAATTACCAATGGCCATTTAAAATTGTAGGTAACATCTTTGGTGTGGGAAGTGTTAGTGTCTTAAGTTACTGGAGACTTGGGAAGCATTCTGTCTTCTGTTTATGCTCTTCTTATCTATTATTGCATCTCAGGAATGAGTGTGGCTAATTGAGCTTCTGACCTAGCCACTCAAACCTGTTCTTACATAGTATAACTTCTGTGAGATTTTTTAAAAGGAAAAATCTAAGGCAAGCTTTGGTACTAATTTTGCTGATCTGATGGTTTAAGTGAAGCAACTGTAATTGTATTTTCAGTGACAGTGGTCTTTCTAAAATCTGTTCTCACTCTCTCAGCCCTAAGACTCTTGCACTGCTGCTGGACTCAACCACTTGGTCTACATGCCAGTTTACATTAGTCAGCAGCCTTAGGCAACTCCTGTTGTGAAATCTTGGGTGGACTGCTACTTCTGTGCTCAAAGATACTCACACAGTGAGTGTGCCTGACAGAAAAATCAAGGTTCTGGGCAGGCCTTGTGTTTCTTCCCCATAAGCCATGGAGATTGAGATATCTTACACAGTGTTGTGTTCAAGGTAGATTTAGGATGGTTTGTGGAGCATTATTGGACCCTGTTTTCTGCCTTGCCCAGATGTGTGTCTTTGTTGAAAGTGCTGGGAATAGAGGGAGTGCTGCTGCTTACAGTTTGCCTTTGCTTTTGGTGGCTGATAGTTCTCCATACCCTGGACAACTTTAAAAATAAGGGTAAAAAAAAGAGAAATGACAGTTGTTATCACTCTTTTAAAGCTTCCAAATATTCCCAAAGAGTCTTGGAGTAGGGGATAAACTTAATTAGTACAAGTGAATTACTGACGGTCAAGAGCCTCCTGTAGATGATGCAGACTTAAGTTGAGAAAAGATTATTGTGGCCCTTTTTATACAACCTAAGCTGTCGTGAAACACAGAATTTAATATTAGGTAATCCTAAACCAGAAATTGGGCCTCTGTTAAATATTTTAATTGGCTAGCAATTATGCATATGTCAAAATTTCAAATTATGAATCGAGTCAGTGACCCAGTGTATAGTGTAGGTCCAGGTGACCTGCAGGCCATGCAGTGTTTCCTTTCCAGGTTTGTAGAAGGGGAACTAGTTGTTCTCAAAATTTTGATATAGTAAAAGATAATTTCCTTAAGAGAAGAGGTTTTTAATGTTTTCTGTTCACCATCCTTGAAATGGACTGGAGAGAAATGGCAGTGGTACCTGCACTATTTTATTCAGAGTTGCCAGTGGGTCTCACTTGCTGCTCCAAAAAGTAGTCCGTTTGACCTGGCAGACTGAGGCAGTTTTCCTCTTCCTTTCCCCTCCTCATTCCCATTCCCCCACCTGCAACAGCCTCCATTCTGCTCTGGCACAGAGAGCAGGACAAATTTGTAGGGTCTGCTGCAGTTGTCAGAGAGCACAGATTGGGCACAAAGGCATGCACTGTCCGCAGACAAAAGGAGAGCAGCTCTCTGTGAGCAAGACTGAGACGTGGACAGATCATTATGAAGCACCTGTTTACATTACAGCAGTTAATTATTTATATACCACAGCATATAAGAGACGTGCATCATAAATCATGATGCCAGTGTGCTGCATGTTGTATAAGCTTGGATAGATAAGACTTATGCCTTTTAATGCATGCTGCATATAAAGCAGGACAAGAGATGCATGGTCGTTTGTATTCTGTAGTTTACTAATACTGATAAGTGGAACAAAAGATACAGGGATTTGAAATTATGGTTTTGAAGGCATAGCAGAAGAAGCAGATTTTAATACAGCAGAGGTTAAAAGTTCTTTCCAAGACTTATCTTAAAAAGTGTGCAGGAGTGAGAACAAGAAGAGTGAAAATGGAAGAATGTGTGAAAATGTAAATGGGTGATCAGAGGCAAGTTAACATTCAGGTATTGAATGTTAGATTAGAGCTTTGGTGACTGTCAGTTTAGAACTGGAAGAAGAAAACAGGATGATTATTGACTCTAGTCCTTTCAACTGAGAAGTCATTTAAAGAAAGAGATCATTAAAGATGCTTACATCATCTTTGATAAAGAAAGGTGCAAATTTGATAGTTTATTTTGAATGTCATTTGATTTCTCATTTGCTATTTATATTCACTTTCCAGGATCCTCTTGTGCACTTACCAGAAGATATGGTAGCAAGAGCTTATAATATTTTTGCCATCACATTTAAATATGCAGTAGATATATTAACATGGGAAAAGGAAAATGAATTGCCTGGACTAGAAATGATGTAAGTATAATATTTATCTTCTGCCTTTTAAAGGCTTACAGATATTTACAGCTAAAAATGCGAGTTCTGATTTTAAGAATCTTTTCTGCCCTTCCTAAAATTGTCAAAATATTTTGTATACAATAATTGTAATATATTCGTATTCTCATAGTTTTTACTTTGCTCTTGCTTTTACTTTTAACATTGCTTTAAATGATATAAATTCAATCCTTGCTTTGAATGACATAAATTCAACCCTTGCTTTGAAGTGAGAAGAGTGACACTTACTACTGCATGCTGTTTAATGATGAAGTCCATACCTATGAACAAGTTATTTATACTCTTCAGAAGGCTGTCAACTGCACACAGAAGGAAGCCATTGGTTTTGCAACAACAGTGGATAGAGATGTAAGTGAATTCATTGTTAAAACTTTTAATTATCTTGACCTAATTTTTGTTTTATGACTATACTTCAGTCAGTTTTCCCAAAGCAGCTTGTGGTTAATGTGAGTCTGTGAGTCTTGTGTGTCATACCACCCTAAAATGCCTTAATACTAAACACTAAATGTCTCAGTGCCTAAACACTATTTGATCAGTCCAAACCAGACCTGATTCTGAATATGTTTCAATGTAAATGTGTTCAAGTAAATCTTGAAAGTGTAAATACCAAGGTGTTTCTCGCTCCTCTGTCAAGAACAGGCAGCAGCTTTGGCCCTTCCCTTACTGAACCAGGGAGCTGACACTGACAGAGCCCCTAAATGTGCTCCAAACATAGAAAATGCTTCTCAAAGTAACACCAGTTAAGTGTGAGGGATAAAATCCATAACTGACTGCTTTTGTTTTGGTGCTCGTGGAACTATTCATGGTTTGTGGTTTCTTTTTTTAATTTAATTTAATTTTGTTTCTTGTAATTGTCAGATTATAGTGGCAGGAAGAAGTAAAAGCATGTAAAACAGTTTTTAGGAAGAACAGTGAGTTCAAAATCACTATATGCTGAATATAATTATAACTAGTATTTCAGTTTCAGAAGCACTCTGTCAGCTGTTTGTAGTGCAGCTCCTGTGCATTTGTTTAAAGAAAGTGACACTTCATTGGGTAACTGCACCTTGTTATTTTTGCAATGAACCTGTAAGCAGTTGACATGAAAAATGAGTGTCTTTTTTACTTGGCTTATTGGCTCTTTTTTGGGGGGGTTGTATGGGGAGGAAATCTCTTCCAAGATGGCAATAGGAATGTCATTTTGAGTGGTTAAAGTACTCCAAGGAGGTCAGTGGAGCAGGAAATATAACCACTTTATATCACTTAACTCTGAACTAGATTTTGGGTGTGTGTTATCATTGCTTTAATTTTTGTAATACCAGTAACCAAAAGATTCACATTTGATCCTTGAATATGAGCTGACCTGAGCACATGCTGTGTATTGTAGGATACACTCAGATTTTTCCCTGCTGTTGATCCCTTCTACTTCTAAATACATACATGAGTGCATGTATACATGGCTATGTATGTGAAAGAAATGAGAATGTTATGCCTGAAACAGTGATTTGGCATCACATCTAAAATACTAGTGAATTTTCCTGTCTATGATACACTATAAATTCAATCAACTATCTATTTTGATGTATGGATTGACAGCAGAGAAAGACTGAAAACGTTCCTGTTGGACTAAAACAAGTGTTTCAATTGTATGTTTAAAAGACCAATTAACTTTAATATCTGCTTTTTAAAAGGCACTGAAATACCTGAAGTATCTTCAAGTTATATCAAAACTATTAATTAATGCCTTTGTACTAATGTTTTCAGTATTTTAATAGAAGTAGTGTAGTTACATCTTAAGAACAATGTTGTACACACAAAATTTAATGTAACAGGTAACTGCATATATGATACAATTTTATCTCCTTTTAAAAAGTACTGGGTGCATTTGGGAAATCCAAGTATGTAACTATGCACAGTACTTTGAAAAGTGAAAATAGCATGAAAGACAGAGTAGTTAGCATGCATCTGAAACTTTTAGTGTATTTTTTATACTAATGTAAAATACAGAATTGGAACTTCTTGGTTAGGAGCTTGTGGAAATGTTACATCTTTCTGAATTTACAGGGGCGGAGGTCTGTTCGATATGGTGACTTCCAATACTGTGATCAGGCAAAATCAGTAATAGTGGTAAGTAATGGTGATAAGGGATATTATCTACTTACTTGCCTCACCTTAAGCAAAAGGAGGCTTTGCTACTCAGTTTGTGATACTGTTATCGTAATGGCTCATTATATTTTAATGATACAGAGTGTTGGAGATAATATTTACAGTACAATAGAGGTATCAAAATACTGGTTTATAAGGTTTTTGTTGTTGTTGTCTTTTGTTGGGTTTTTTCCCTACTATGGCTTACCTGACACCCAAAATAGTTTTTTTAAAAACAAGTTAGTAGACAATTTTTTCCTTCATGAAACAGATGTGGCCAGGAACTTTAAATGTGATCTTTTAGAATTACATGCCAGTTCAGATCAGTGAAGTTAAATGATTATAGTTTTTCTCCTATAGTGTGAAGTTGCTTATGTCTTCCACAGCCACAGTTATGGAAATTATTACTTATTGAATCCAAGTGTGAAACTGCAAATACTTTCATTTTGTATCTATGCATATATATATAAATATATATATTTATATATTGCAAGATTCTTCGATGTAAAAAGATGAGAATAATGTTTTGTTTAATTTTTTGTTAGCTGCTGCAGTGCAGTACTTAATCACATGAGGTAAATAGTTTATGTATGATACTGCAACCATTGAAAAACAAATGCTGCAACTAGAGTTATTGTCCTTTAACTATTTAAGGTATTTTGAAAGTGTTAGCATATTTTTAAAGATAATGTTGTGCAATATTTTCAACTTGCTGCCCATACAGGCAAAGAACAAATGCCCTTTATGTGTAACATCTAACTACTATGCTTTCTAACACATAGACAAGGGTAAATTCTTTCTTGTTTTAAGTTTGTGCATTTAATTTGTATTTTTGAAAATAATCTGTGGACAGTTTCCATGATGGGCTGCTGTATGACTTGCCTGTCATGTTGAGAGAGACAAACATGCCTGGCTGTCTTGGGTTGAACGTGGGATTGCTTATCAGTAAAATGCAGCAGATCAGTGTGAGCATTGATAACAGGCCAAGAGTGGAAAATGGATTGACCTAAATGTGCTGATGTTGCATAATAAGGTCTTTCAAATATTAATAGGGTAAACAAAGTTCAGACTTTTTTGGGTTTGCTATGCAGGTGTTAGTGAGTAAAATATGTATTATTATAAATTATCAAATTTAATCATATGAATGCTGCATTTCTGTGTAGAATTATAAACCAATCCTC
Organism: Drymodes brunneopygia; assembly: GCA_013400955.1. Taxonomy (NCBI): domain Eukaryota; kingdom Metazoa; phylum Chordata; class Aves; order Passeriformes; family Petroicidae; genus Drymodes; species Drymodes brunneopygia. The sequence goes on from VZTZ01033097.1 coordinate 724,207, forward strand.
ATTTAAATATGCATTGCCTCCTTTTTTCCTTTCCTTTTTAAGAGAAATACCAGTCGTCAGACAAAGCCATTGAAAGTGCAAGTTATGCATTCATCTATTGTTGCCCATCAGAGCTTTGGTCTGAAGCTCCTAACATGGCTTGGCAGTGTTATTGGATATTCAGGTGGGCAAAATTGACCTTTTAAAGATAAGTTAGAGAATATTTGTGAGAGGAGCTGATTTTCTGAAGCAATTTTGTCTACTTATTTCAGATATGTAATGTATAAGGCAAAGCTATTAATAACTTGTCAGACTTCATTCTATTTTCTCTTGCTGGAGTGCTGTTCTGAATTCTAACTTCCACGTGAAAGTGCTACCAGTCTTACGTAGTCTTTTCTGTTTAGTTGCTGTTGAACAGAAGCTGAGACTCGCTGTCAAATGCAGTGTGCCAAAAAGCTATTTTTTTAGTCCCTAGTTCTTTTTAAATGAATGCAGTAAGCTGAAAATAACCTGTCTGATTAGATAAAACAAAATTATTCAGAAGTAATTTGATGAATGATGATGAAAGTGATTGCTTCAGATTTTTTGCTAAGTAGAACAGAGAAAATGCAAGGAATTGTGGAAGGTTTTGGTGAGTATAAAAGCTGACAAAGTCTTAATCAGATTTTTTGAAAGAGTTTTCTTCAAAGGAATCAAGATGCACAGTATCAGATTTTATGGGAATGCTTGGTTTTTGTTTTGACTTGGTTCCTCCTTTGTCCTGGTAAATCAGAAGATTGTGAAGATGTAGGGCATGAGGAGAAATAAAAGGAAAAATGGCAAACTGCTGATATGGAGAAATGTAAATACAGACCCCCTTGCAATTTGTATTTTATTCATCTGGAAATGTTAGCAAGAAGTGTTAGCAAAGCATGTTCAGCTGTCATATTGCTCCTGTGTTCTGCATGGGTGCAACATTCCTTCAGAGACTGTGTGTTTTTTTAGATAGTGGAAAGCTAGCCAGGATTTCAGGCTCAGGATCTTTATAAAGTGTTCTTATTTTTGAAACATAAGTAGTTTATGTTTCAGTTTTAAAGTAAATCAAACTTTTGAACAAAAGTTACAGTAGCAGTTTGTTCAACTGTTTGCCAGTGTTGCTGGTAAACAGTGGGTATTCATAGAAAGGAGTTTTGAAGGTAGTTTCCTTCTGTGGTAAACTTTCCTTTCAATGAAACATGTCTCTCTCATTTTAAGCCTGGTCTTGTGCCACGTCATTTGTGCCAGGTGCCACAGTCATGAATTTTTAGCACTAAATGACAGTTGCTAAAAAGTGACTTGTATATGTCAATGGTGTCTCAAATTACAGAAGAAAGTGTTGAATTTTGTTTGAGTTGTGCATGTAGTGTTTCTGAAGAGTCCATCTCATTAAATGCTGAGTTCTTTATTAATTCAGAAGGGCAAATGTCTTGTTTGATTGTAAACAGCACACATGCATTTTGTCTGTGAACAGTGTGCTCATTTACTTGAGCTGCCTTCCATGTCTTGGGATGCAGTCTTGTACTCTGAGTCTGGTTTTGTGAAATGCACTTCTGAAAGGGTTGACTTCCCTTAGCTTTTTAACAAACACACCCAAACAACTAAATTCTGCTCAATCTTTTAAACATTCATCTCTTAGCAGTCATCTGTAGCTTGGGGTGATGGAATTGCGCTGCTTCGGTAGTTACAGTGAAATGTCCCTCAACAAAGGCTGAGTGACAGATGGAGGGGTCTACTTCTGTGCCAGAGTTAGGTTGGATGATTGCTGTCAAAGGAATGACAAATTCTTGTCAGTAAAAAAAAAAGAAGAAACCTTGCTATGGAGCTTAGAAGTTTGACCACTACGTCCTTCCTAGCAAATGTCACTTCTTCAGGAGTGTGTCTGTTTGACAATTGCTGAACAATGCAGTAGTTTCCATTAATTTGTTGTCCTTCACAAGAATAGCTGGAATGGAACTCTGCAAGGCAAGAAGGAATAACCCCAAACTGCTATAGGGGTTCTCTGAGTGTGTGTTACTGCATCATGCAGCACTCAGCCACTGCCCACTCTGCCTGAGGAGCTGAGATGCCAAGCAGGGTGTGGAAATAAGGGCTCTGTAAGTCCCACAGTTCTAACAGAATATTCATTTCCTGCAGTACAAAGCCAGGCTGAACATTCTTAATAGGAGCATGTCTGGGTTGTGCTCTGTTTCAGATGCAAGCATACAGTAACTCACATGTTCATATAATTACAATTATTGCTTCCTTCCATTAGAAAAAGTATGCAGAGAAGCCTTAAAATGATAGCACTCCTAAGTGAAAACAAAAAGCTCCTACATGAATATATCAGTCATCTCATATATGAATTATATTTTCCTTTTCATAGGAGTCTAATCAGGAAAACTGAAACCTAGAAAATTAGTCTGCTGTATAACTGTTTCTTATTTTAGTAAGCCATTTTTAAGGAAGCACATTTTTATTTGATAACTTTAAACCAAATCATTGCGTTTGGCAATTTTCACTGTGTTGCTAATGTTCCATGAGGCTGGTGTGAAACTTGCAAGGTATGAAGTATTTGTGTTTGTATCAGCAAAATATGAGTGCTGTTATTCAGTTGTCATGGAAAGAGGGCAATGTGAGGGTTTTTGTGTTGTCTGAAAATTTCAGGTTGTCAAAATACCATACGTTTGTGTTTGAGCTGTAAGTAACTTGTACCATTTCTCTTCATGAAGATGGCCTTCGCCGAATACTGTGTCAGGTTGGTTTGCAAGAAGGGCCAGATGGTGAAAATTCTTCTCTTGTAGATAAGCTGATGCTGTATGATTCTAAACTGTGGAAAGGTGAGTTTTCTCAAAGTTCTGGAAAATGCTAAAGAATGCTATGCCTAAGTTTTCCTTTTACTGTATCTGCTACTGTTTGATCATTTTTACTGTGGTGTGTTATGGATAATTTTGCCTAATTTGTTATAATCTCTCCCTTCATGATACACTCCCAAGTATATTTAAGACAAGAACATACAGAGACTGTTTGGAGATGGGGTTGGTTTTAGGTCTAATTTTTCAAAGTGGTCTGAAATGAAGAGTGACTTGAATATGCAAATGACAGTGATAGTTAAGGGAAATTGAGTAAACAATAGAGAAATTGAGGAGTTGTCTGTTTTATAGGATCTCAGCATCCATTTCATATCTACCAAAATGCCTATTTTTAAGGGATAAGGCAGAGTCTTTCTGCTACGACTTGTGTTTGTGTTCCTGAGGTATTCTTAAGTGTTTCAGAACATTCAGTGAAAACTACTGTTCTGTTGTTTTAGAGCTCTTGAAACTTTGAAAGGCTGTTTGATATGATGGAATTAGCTAGAAAAGTTGTAATTTTGAGGGAAGGGAGGTAGTGAATTTCTATTCCCTCATTGATTCTCTGTCTGATTTGATATCCTGAAAGGCTGTGTAAGGCCAAGTATAAGAAAGAGAAGCACAAAGGACAGGTAGGGAATGATGCAATATCTGTCTGGGGAACTTCTTGGAGTACCAATAAAATAACAAGTAAAGTGGAAAGTGGATGTAGTATGGAGAAAACTATTCTTTTATGTTTTTTTTAATCTAATACCTTTATCTTGAGAATGAAATCCTGGCACTGCAAATGTAATCTGAAAGGTACTGCTTCTGTGGTGCATTACAACATTTTTTAATATAGGTTTTGTTAGGATAACGTCTTTTGTGTAAGCAAGGACTAACTTTTGCATTTCTATTTCAACATCAGTATTTCTCTACTTGTATTCCACAGTTCCTCTGCATTAAGGAAATAGTGTCATGGCTTTTGACTTAAAAGTGACCTGCAGAAAGAAATGATGCATATATTCATTTGTTTCCAAGATACATAGAGATGAATATCATTTGCATTGGTAATACTTTCTGGGATGCTGTTCAGACAGACTAGAAATTCAGAGATAGCTAAGCTGATTATTTTATGGAGACATTCACAACTAGGAAAATCTGTTGCTGTTCCCAAGACTTCTCATAATAGTGTTCTCTTCTTTTCCCTGGGCCGTCTAAATCCCCTGTTTATCCTGAGGAGGAGCAGAGTTCTGTTCGTCTTTTGCTGACTTCCCTTATATTTGATGATATACATTCCCATTCAACAGGAATATACAGAAATAACAAATAATGCCTCTTGAAGAATTTTGGTTTATGTATTCTTCTTCATCCTTTGCTACCCCTGACAGACTTAATCAAAGCAGCTTCTCTCTGAAATGCGCATTTACCTCATTCTGTACAAGTTTACTTTTCTAAATGTTTTCATAATATGTTGATAGAAAACAGTGACGTGCCACATTTCATTCATTTTTCTTTACAGGAGCTAGAAATGTGTATCACCAGTTATTCATGAGCAGTCTTCTTATGGATTTGAAATATAAGAAACTTTTTGCCATCCGCTTTGCAAGAGTAAGTATCATTCTTACAAAGAGCCATTAAATGCTAAAACTGTCTGGTGAAGAGAGTCTAGTTAGCATACAGTGATTTAAATGAACTGATATCCAATTTTTTTCCCTTTTTATGGAAGTGAAAACTTGAAATGGAATGCTGGAAACCTTATTTTACTCTTCAGTATATTAGTTATAATGGCATCTCATCTCCTGGGAAGGAAATGGCCTTTCAGACGCCCCAGAACTAAAGCCGTTCAGATGTTTTTGTCTTCACCATCAGCTATGCAGGCTATCACTTCTTAAGAGCTAATCGCTGCTCATTGTTAAGGTGTAAGCTGTTATAGCACTGCTCAGAAATAGTGCTGAAATTCAGTTAGGCTGATTAGTATTTCTACAGTAACTGGTATTTGAAATGCTTTAAATCAGCACTGCAAAACTCTGCTCACTCTGCTGCAGACTCTTGAGTAGAAAATAAAATACTAGCCTTTATTGTGAAAATGAGAGTGAGTAGGTCTCACATGTGAGCAGATTAAGTTGTCATATTCTTTGTAGAAAATACCCATATAATAATCTGTTAGAGCTACTCTTCCTTTTTTCATGGCATTAAAGTTTCCCAGAGCAGACATTTAAGTTAAAAAATCAGGTCAGTGTGGATTAGAGGTGAATTTCCCCTTGTTGTTTAGAATTACCGGCAGTTGCAGAGAGATTATATGGAGGATGATCACGAACGGGCAGTATCGGTGGCTGCTCTGTCTGTCCAACTCTTCACTGTACCTACTCTGGTGAGTAGTGCCTATCTTTCTTTTAAAAACTGATAGTTGGCACTCCTTGCCTTTTTTTGCCTCCTTCTTAATAGAACTATGAGCGATTGCAGAGTGATTTTATGAAAGATGACCACGACAGAGAGTTCTCAATTGCTGACCTCTCGATACAGATATTCACAGTGCCTTCTCTTGTAAGTACTAAAAGACCAAAAAAGGAAATCTTTATTTGTTAAAAGCCTTTCAAGGTTCATAAATCAAGGCTGCAGATTTCTTTAACATTACTGTGGAAATGCAGAACAGTCAGACTGTTTGCATACATTGCTATGGGTTCAGAAGTTAAAGGATTCAACATTGGGAAGTTTCAGTCTGGCATCCCAGAGTGGGCTGGATGTTTCTGGTTTTTCTTTTTACATTTTTCTTTTACTTTTTTCTAGAAAGGTGCTTTCATATTTATTTAGACACACATGATGTTTAAATGCCTCATCATACTGAGCCACAGATACTGTTTGTAGAAATCTATATTATGGCTTGCATATTGGGGTTTCAGAGCACCATTCTGGTGCAGTTTTATAAGTGATCCACTTTATATTAATTTTCGAATCAACACAAGTGCAAGCAAGAATTGTCTCATGATACTCCCTATATCCTTTGATACTTCGAGTCTCAAGACAGTGCCTTCTTTCAGATTTCTAGTTAATTTTTATTTCAGTGCTACAGGCACTGTGACTTCTCCCAGCTCACTAAATCTGCTGGTCTTTCACCAGCTTGTTTGGGAATCTTTTTTTTTGTTCCAGTCTCCGTTTAAGTCTGTCTTATATTATGAGCTAGACAAATTAAAATTTGGGGCTTATGGAATAAAAGTCTGATTTTCATACCCAGATTTGTTTAAAAAATGAATGCTTCTGAATCCTCCCAAATTTAATAAGCTTCATTGAGCTCTTAAATTCAATAGTAGCATGGCAGTCACAATAGTGAGCAAACTACTTCTTCAGTTTCCTAGGGATGGATGTTATTCATGGGAATTCAACACGAACTCAAGATTTTGTTCCCATAGTTCAGGACAATATTGTGTTGCCTCTTTTAATTTTGATGCTTTCAATAAGAATTTGGCCAAAAATCAGACTTAGTTAGACTTAAGCAACTAATATTATTCAGATGGTTATGGTATTTTTCCTACAGCACATCAATATGTATCAATATATGTAATCAATACATACTTTTTAAGAAGTTGCTTCAAACATTTCCTGGGGCAGAATAATTACAGTGCTCCTTTTATATGTGTTGTATTTTAAAAACATGCAAAAAAGCAAAGCAAATGCATTTTGACCGTTTTGCAGAATGAGCTTCTATCATATGAATTAAGTATTATTTTTAATATATTTATAGCCTTTGACTCTTAACTAAATGAATAAGTAAAAGAATGTAAACCGCCCTGCCATCCTCCAGTAACATTTTCAAACTGATCTTAATAATGTAAGAGTTTGGGCTCTCAAGGAACTGAGGTTTTTTGGTTTGAGCATGGATAGGCAAGTCTGTAGGTGATGATTTTTTGGGGGGGAAACTGTTAATCATTAGTTTCTTCTTCCCCCCTGCAGTAGCGTTTTAGAAACTGTTTTGAATTATCATTAGCAGCTGTACAACTTGGAAGCTCTAGTAAAGAGCCACAATGTCACAAGATCAGAGTGGCCAATCTTGTTGAGTCTACCAGACTGCAAGGCTCATCCCATTTAACCTGGAGAACCAGCAGAATGGGGGAGTTGTGGCAGTGTTCGTGAGCAGGAGCTGGCAGTAATTACATAGTGCCCCCTGCTCTGTTGTGAAGTTGGGTTAGATTAAGCTGGGAGTGGAAGACAACCTTTGTCAGACTTCGCTGATTTGTTTCAAACAGCACATGGATATATTCAGTAGACCTTGAGGGAAATTAGAGGTCATTTCATTAATTTTCCACGTGGAAATTGTATGTGCTGTTCCTTACCAGTTAAGAAGAGGCTGTCCTCACCACAGCTCTTGACTGTAAACAGAAAACAGAAGAGCTGTCACTCCCCTAAAGGGCTCAAACTATCTGAGAGGATATAACAATACTTATAGGGACGTACAAGTTAATTATAAGACACATAATACCATGTCTTGTGTCATAATTATATAGGTTAGCAGGAGCCTTACCATAGACAGACTTCTGTACAGAAAAGATGTGAAAAAAGAAATCTGGCTTATGATAATTGTTTTACTCGATTCCTTTTTTTTGTCTTCTGTGATTTTGTGAAAAGAGTGCTTTTCAGTGTTCTGTTCTAATTATTGATATAATTATTTTGGATAAAACATAATATATTTTATAAACTTCATGATGCAGTGTGAAAATCTTGTGAGCTGTGTCTGTTAATTACAGCAAATTTCAATGTACTTTGGCATAGGCTCGAATGCTGATAACAGAAGAGAATCTCATGACCACTATCATCAAAACTTTCATGGACCACTTAAGGCACCGTGACATCCAAGGCAGGTTTCAGTTTGAACGTTACACTGCTCTGCAGGCTTTCAAATTCAGGCGTGTCCAGAGCCTTATTTTGGATCTCAAGTAAGTATACTAACTATGTGCTGATTTGATAAATAGAGGAGTTTAAAAAAAATCTTAAATGAACACTTGCATCTTTCTAATCTCCCCAGGTATGTGTTGATAAGCAAGCCAACAGAGTGGTCAGATGACTTGAGACGCAAGTTCCTGGAGGGTTTTGATGCCTTCTTAGAATTACTCAAATGTATGCAGGTATGAAAATCTGTGAATTACAGAATTTGGCAAAATTTAAGCAGGAAGTTAGCTATCTGGATGTCAAAACAGAAGACATTTGATCTACTCTTCATTTTATAACTTCAGTGCAGTATCACTTTTGGGGCCATTGTGTTTTCCTAAAACATAACATCTTGCCTCAGTTTTTACAGTTAAGTTTGTTGTAGAGGACAACAAAAAGGAAGAGCAGTCCAAAACAAGAAGTGTAATTTGGGGCGTATTTTTCAGTTGTAGAGGCAACTACATTTAATTAATTCTGTGTGCAAAATCTGGTTCATCTTAAGTGTCAGCAGAGTTGCTCCTTGTATTGAGGAATAAATTGTTCCTGATACACAAATAGACCTCTTCATTTGTGCTTTCATTCCCTTTCATTCCCCCAATGTTCTTTTTACCTGTTGCAGGAACAAAATATTTATAAGGATAGGTAACTACTGTCTCACACTTCTGCTAATGCTGTCAGTGTAGTTCAGTGATACATTGTTGAAATGCTTAATTCTTCTTGTTCTAGGGTATGGATCCAATAACTCGTCAAGTAGGACAGCACATTGAAATGGAACCAGAGTGGGAAGCAGCATTTACACTGCAGATGAAATTAACTCTTGTTATTTCAATGATGCAGGACTGGTGTGCATTAGATGTAAGTTCCTTCTGAATTGTTTTTCTGTGTGAAGGGGGCTAAAATCAAAACACTAATACATGTAAAAATTGACCTAAACACAACTTCACCATAAGCCAAGAACATCCTTCTATGACCGAGTGGAAATCTTTTCTGTATTTAAACACAAGTGTGGTTTGTACTGAGCAATTCATAGGAACATGGTTTAACTTTTTACAAAATATTGCAGAGTTTTGTCACATATCTGAAGATTGTGATTATTACTACACTGTCAGGTTATAATCTTCATATAGGAGGGAATGGAGGAGTAGGCCCTGAATCTACCAAATACTGATTATAAATCATGTTTCTGCTCCATAGGTGTTTCAAGTTTCAGGATTACAGAACTTGAGCATGGTAAAATACAGCAGTGGAATAAGTAATGCTGGAATACCTAAACATTCAGGCTGGCTTTAATCTGTTACTGATAGTTAAAGTGCAGGTTTTACTAGCCTAGCATGATAATTGCCCTGAAAGTCACCATAATATCAGTTACAAAAAAACCCCAAACCCAAACAACGTCCTAGTGGTGTTTTTCTAATCAGACAAACCAGTATGAGTTTTGCAATTTGTGCCCTCCTTAATTTGGCTCTTTTGTTGGATTCCTTATCTTAATTTTGCAGAACTGTTGATAAAGGTAAAAGTTCCAAACCCTTCCGAGTTGTTTTTACATTGTCTGTATTATTTTTCAGAGCTGTGATTTTTTTTCATAATCTCTGTAAACTGCAATCTTTCTTTTAGGAAAAAGTGTTGATTGAAGCTTACAAGAAATGCCTGACTGTGTTGATGCAGTGTCATAGTGGGTTCACTGATGGAGAGCAGCCTATTGTCCTCAGTATGTGTGGACATTCAGTTGAGACCATCAGATATTGCGTTTCTCAGGAAAAAGTTAGCATTCATCTCCCAGTTTCTCGTTTACTTGCAGGTATGAACAATTGAAAAATATTACAGAAAATGAAAAGTGTTCTATAGATGTGATTTGTGTTTGTATGTGCATGAAGAACCACACAAGCATTCCTTGAAGCCAAAAAGGATGAACTTTGGCCATTTTCTAGCTGTTTGGTAGCCTCTAGGTCAGATGTTCCCAAGCATCAGAGAACTTATCATTCAGGCTGGTGGAGATTGTCTCATGCCTCTGGATTTGTATTATAGGCAGCTACTGCTGCTTTTGCACTTGAGTGATGCAAAAAAACTGCAACAGATTACAGACTGTGGTTGACTGTTTTGGAATATGTTTAGCTGTCAGATTGAATAGACTAATCAACATTCTGTTAGAGAACAGATTTATCAAACAGATGTGTCTCCAGAAAATTGAGCTATGCCTTTCTCTTCATATTGTGCCTATCTTGTTCAACAGTTGTGTTGGAAAAAGCTTTGTGGATTTTAGTTTACAGAATCAGAAAGAACGTGATAAAAATAAATTCATAAGTAATTAAGTGAAAAAGGTAATTCTTAGGTAAAATGCCATGCAACTCAGTGTCAAACAGCTTTAAATACTTGAATCTTCGAGCAAAGTCCTTGTAACTTCAAAAGAAAGCAAACCAGAAAACCCTCATGTATTTTGTAGGGGCCTTGTTCTAGTTCCTGAGGTATTTTATAAACCCCCCAAGGACTGATAAAAAGGATGAGATATCTGCTGTTGATTGTTTGTCCTGACAGACCAAGGACTCTTGGCTCTCACTGCAGGAACATGACAAACTCAAAAAAAGGGCAAAAATTGCACTTGTACTGCAAGGTTTATACAGATACAATGGGAAAACTTCAATTCTCTTAAAATGTATTCTTTGTAACATATTTCTTCAGGAAATAGCTGTGTAGCTCCAAGGTGATAAATTTGCAGACCTGTAGCTCTGTCCAGAAAATGGTCTGAGAATAAATTAGATGACCTTTTTTTGTCCTATTTGAATTACATAAAATATTGTATGTAATATTCTGTATGGTTTTTTCATGTTTTTATGTAGGTTTGCATGTTTTGCTGAGTAAAACTGAAGTGGCATATAAGTTTCCAGAGCTGCTACCCCTGGTATGTAATTAAATGTAGTATATTCATTAAATATAATTAATGCTGAATGTGAAATTGGTCATGTAAGTGTAGGATAGTAAATAAAACAAAAGACCTGTGTACTATGAATTCTACTCGGGGAGAATATCTTTAGTACATAAAATTACCTCTTAAAATATTAATATCTAGATATTCATGACTGGAGCTTAGGCTACCAGTATTGCTCTCTAAAGTAACTAAGATTCAGGTTGTATAACCTCCTTTTTGTAGTAGAAACTGTTTTTAGGAACCCCAGGCAGGATCTGATTCCTTCTGCTTGGGCTGGGTTCTAATTTTCTTCCCCGTCTGTTTCTTGCTTTCTGCCTGTTCTAACTGATACGCTATTTCTTTAAGGGGAAGTCAGAAAATGTAAAATAAAAGAGGATAAAACCTAACTGGGAGAAGAAATCTCAGTGTCTTTGGAAAGAAGTAGTACTTTTAACCTTTGAATGAAAGAAATGAAATTACAGCGTTATTAAATTGCTGATGTTGATGTTTTAAAATATGAAAGCTGCTGTCTTTAGGAATAAACTAAAGCCCTTGAGCAGTAGTTGTGTGGAGCAAAGACAGAATGTAAGGGTGGTTAACAGTGATTTGAAAGATAGTGAATAGGCCCATCTAACTTTTGTATTGGACTTGCTTGTCTTGTGTAGTACCCAAATATTTTAATGATCACAAACATCATCCTCCTTCATTTCAGTCCCATTTTCTTTTATTTTCTCTATATACATCAAAATATTGTATTTTCTTAATGCAGAGTGAACTTAGCCCACCTATGTTAATTGAACATCCTCTACGATGCCTAGTCCTATGTGCCCAAGTGCATGCAGGGATGTGGAGAAGGAATGGCTTCTCTCTTGTTAATCAGGTAAGTGCACAGTAGCTGTAGAATCACTCACTTTTCTGATAACCCCCTCAGGATAATTGCACAGAATCAGTTAGGATGAACAAGACCTCTGAGATTGAGTCCAACCCTTGGCCAAACACCACCTTGTGAACTGGACCATGGCACTAAGGGCCATGTCCAGTCACCTCTTGAACACCTCCAGGGGCAGTGGCTCCACCACCTCCCTGGGCAGTCCATTTCAATGTTTAGCAGCCCTTTCCATGAAGAAATTCTTCCCAATGTCCAACCTGTACTACCCTTGGCACAACCTGAGGCTGTGTTCTCTTGTCCTGTCACTGGTTGCCTGGAAGAACCTCAATGTACTTCTTGAAGTGAAAGGCCCACACTGGACACGGCACTCGAGGTGGGACCTCACCAGTGCTGAGTACAGAGGGAGCTCTTGCTCTTTCAGACCTCAAAACCTTCCTTTTCTGTATTGATTTGAAATTTTACTTACGTCAGTCTTTTGGAAGACAGTGTGAGGTAGGGGTTTATATTCATACTCACATCATTAGAGTATTTTTGCTTTTAAACTAGTCTTTGATTTTTTTTTTTTAGTCAGAAGTTGCTTTTCTGTTTCAGGACTGCTACAGGAGCCACTGAGCTTAGTGCTCAGTGTGTAAAGAAGTTTTAGTTAATGCAGTTAGTGACTCCTACCTTTTTTACTGTGTACTGTCCAGCATCAATTGGAAGTGCAGAATTAGATCTGCACATCTTCGGTAATGCATTCATCACCTTCACATAAAAGTGTCTCAGCTATAAAAATATGCAGCATTATGATATTATGGCTATTTATATTTATAAAGCAATCGAAATCCGAAGACCCCACAGAAGCAATAGAAGCAGTGCAGAATTAAATGTTTCTTGGCTTTTAGGTCTCATACTTCTGGAGACTGGCTCCTCTCATCTCTAAACTTATGTTCTCAGTTTTTCTATAAATTAGGTGTTTCAAGCATAACAGCTATAAAATGGGTACTGTGGTGTCAGTACCACCCACAGGGTGATTGTCTCAAGTGATTTTCTCAGCAAGACTTAAATTACAACAGGAATAGGGTTTAATTCTGTGAGGTGTTAACTTGATTTATTTGCAAGAAAATTCTTTCAGTCCCATCAGCCCTCATCTCCATTAGATAATTGCAATGTATATTTACTAGGAGACTGAATTAAGCTGCTCAAATATATTATTTTCTGACGCTTCTTGACTCTTGAAGGATCTTTATAAGGTGGTGTCCTTGTTGTCATTAAAGCAAAAAGAGCTCTAGTTATGTACAATTATAGCAGTGCTGTAGACACACATCAAACCGGGAATTTCATTGGTAGTGAAATAAGTCTCTGTGTTGATTTTCCCTGTTTGTCAGGATCTTGAAGTTAAGAGCCTGTTGTAGGTTAACTCCCACAGTCTGCAAGTCCTTTGTCTTCACTTTGGCTATGGGGAGAGCTCATGTTCAGCCAGCTCCTTTTGGATATTTCCCAGATAATAGGGATGGGCATCTTATGTGTGGATTATTAGGGTAAAGAAGAAAGAGAAGGCATGCCTAACTGTCTTCAGGTAGCTCTGGTGGAAATGGTATGTGTCTAGAGGAGACTTTAGCACGCTGAAGTTTGTTTCCAGTCCTAAGTAGAAACTTGTCAGCCCTATTTATTTTTCCTAGATTGCAGAAGAATCAAACTTTCCCACCTTTCAGTGCCATGCAGTGGTTGTGGTGTTGCTGCTGCCTGGCTCAGTCCTGTTGACTGAGTTCCCTCCTGGGATGGTTTGGGTTAAACATAGTTCTGTCACAATATTAACATTTTGCTGACGCTGGCAATTCCTGAAAGATGGTATATCAAATGATTAAAGAGCAATTCATAGAGCAAAGAAAAAACGTTTCTCCAACTGCACGGGCTTTCTCTCCTGTGAATTTCAAACAGTTAATTGCTAAACAAATATATTAAAACATAAGCTAAAGAGGTCAAAAAGATTTTTGCTTGTAAATTTGTACAACCCTGACATTAGATCACTATAACCCAGCCAGCAACTATGTTTGTCTTGTGCTTTATAAAAAAGCTTTTTGCAGACAGATAAAATGGTATGATTTTTTTCAAATTAAAGATTCATTTTTTGTTTATAAACAAAGCATAGCAAAGTTTGTTTTTTTACAGAAGTAAAATAATTTTAGATGAAATACAATCTTTGTTAATGATTGTGGGGTTTTGGGTATTTTTTTCAGATTTATTACTATCATAATGTGAAATGCAGGAGGGAGATGTTTGACAAGGACATAGTAATGCTTCAGGTAACCATGTATACCAGTTTGCTTTTTCTCAAGTATTTTCAGGATGTGTGTGTGTTTGTTTTTGTCTTCATCAGAACTTTTTAAAGGAAATACAGTCAATTTTTTTGTGGAACAACTTCAATTTTCTTATTTTATCTGTATAATTATGGAATAATTTGTAAAGGAAATAACTGTTGTTGTAATACTTGTTTTTAACTGTAATTTGAGAAGTGCAGAATTTTCTATTTAGTGCATATATGCCACATCTTCAAGAAAGTAATATTTTAACTAATGGGCTGTGCTGTACTGGCAGTTGGATGAGTCTACCTGTTGTCAGAAATGCACTCAGTGTATGTGTTGATTTTTTTTGTTTTTCCCCTTCAGAAGAGATATTGTAAATGTGGCAGTCTATTTAGCTCTGTCGCAGTTGCAATACTTCTACATTGAGAGCAATATAATCTCAAATTTGCAGCTCAGGGTGCATAGTTCATCTGGACAGCAAAATATTTTCTCAGGAACTCCCTCAAATCTTGCCTGGAGTTAGCAATACCCAATAGGATAAACATACCCCAAGTTACTTCTGCTTTCAGACATATTTCCCTGAGGCTTGATCTGCCACTGATTTTTAATGATCATTTTCAGCTGCCCATTTGGGTAGATATCCTATAGCTTTCTTGGAAATTTATTCTGTTTTAAAGATGGCCCCATTAGCAATAGTAAACTAACAACAAGTATTTGTAATTTGCAAACTTAGATACCTTATTTAATAAACAGAAAAAGCTTCAGGCAGTAGTTTTCAGAAACAGAAATTTCCAAAAGTCAGTGTTCGTTCGGCACTGAAACTTTAGTATTTTTGCTTCCAAGAAGGTTTTGGAAGCTTTGCTCTACAATCTTCAGCCTTTCTTTAGAGGATTGGAATTTCTTGTTAAAATCTTCAGTGGTATATACTAAGTAATATTATGCCTGCTTAGAAGATAAGCCAGCAGGAACAAAATTTTAGAGATAAAAACAACCAAACAAAAGTCTTTCACTGAAGTTCGTTTAGACTGTTTAAGATAGAAGGAGTAACCCTGAATATTGTACATGATGCCCTTAAAAGGGCATCAGAAATTCTTGGTAAATCATAGGGTTCTGCTTGTCAAATGTGTTTGCACTTTTGTTTTTGGCATTCTGAGACAGTGAGCTTAAATATTTAAGTCTTCATACATATGATTGAGAGAGGAATTAATTTTATAAAGAATATACAGTGAACATTATTAACAAATACACAAACATGCTATGATAACACCCAATCTGTTTTCTCTTTATGATTTTTTTTCTTTAATAGACAGGTGTGTCTATGATGGATCCAAATCACTTCCTGATGATAATGCTGAGTCGCTTTGAACTTTATCAGATATTTAGTACTCCAGACTATGGCAAAAGATTTAGCACAGAAAATACTAACAAGGTATTTTATGCACTACTGCAATAGAAAATCTTCAGTGTTGTTTTTCAAAATGTATCAGATGCTGTTGTACTGAGACTGAGCTATTTCTTGATAAAAAAGCAAAATCTATGCTATTTTAATTTCATTTGGCCAGTTTGAAATATAAATGTTTTTACCTGTCAAACTGGTAAATGTCAGAAAATGTTGCATAATTTTTGCACTTACGACACTGTTTCAGCATAGCTCAGTTTGGGAGTGCTAAAGGTGAAGACAGGCAATGTTTTGAATCGCTGAAAAAGTATTTTCACCATATGGAATAATTTTTGAAAAATGTAATTTTTTTCATTGTTTTACTTCAGGATGTTGTTCAACAAAATAACACTCTTATAGAAGAGATGCTATACCTCATTATAATGATTGTTGGTAAGTTCAGAATATATTTAATTAATTTCTAAAATTTAGGCTCTTTGATGGTCTGGAATGCACATTCTTCATTGTCCTCTTAAGTTCAGTTCTGTTGTGAACTTAGCTCTGACTTCCTTCCTAGGAGAAAAGCCTTGGAACTAGCTTAGATCAATGTAATGATTTTTGAACACTGGTGGGTGAACACAAGATTTCACCTTATTTTTGCACTTTATTTTCCAGCCTTTAACTTAGAGAAAAAGATAAAAAAATGTTTAAAATAAAAAAAAAAGGGTGTATTTCATTTCTACAGGCGAAAGGTTCAGTCCTGGAATAGGCCAGGTAAATGCAACAGATGAGATCAAGCGAGAGATCATCCATCAGCTGAGCATCAGGCCAATGGCTCACAGTGAACTGGTGAAGGCACTCCCTGAAGATGTAAGTAGCTGGGTGTGGAGGGGAGAACCAACTTCAACTTTATAAGGCTGATTGCGGAACAATTTTCTTAGGCAAGTTCATGTCACTTAATGTGGAATGAGGGCAGCATGATTATGCTCAGAGCAAGGTTAGCATGAGCACAGGTTAATAGTTCTCATGGCAAAGGTAAGAAAGAGGCAAAGAAGGAACAACATATGAAAGAGGCAGGAACCCAAGAACTTCTTCAGCTCCTTTCTCTTTTTAATACTGTTTCTAATCAGGCCATCTGGCCAGCAGTCTCTGCAGGCTGCTTGAACACCCTGAATTAGATGTATGGAAGTGGGTTGTTAGAACTATCCAGAAATATAAGCTGTTATATTTCAAAGCCTAACAATAACTGAAAAGACATGGAATCAGACACTGTATTATGACTTGTGTAACATAAATGCTTCATTTACATGAACAGAATAATCTGTCTGAATTCTATTATGAGTCCTTCTGTAGGACAGCAAAGCTTGCTTTCCTTTTTCCTTTTGATATTTTTGAATATTTTTAAAAATTATTTCTGAAGACAGTCAAAACTCCAAAGTTAATGTTCACTGTACTGGTAGTAATTTTAATGGTAAATTCTGGAATATTTTTCTTTTTTTCTAAATACTTTAAACTGAAACAATTTGAAAAGTCAAATTGTAAAATTATTTAGGAATAATTTAGGGTCGCATAAAAGAGCAAACTGGGATATAAGATGGAGTTCTAGATTATATTGTCAGTCCTAAATACATTTTCCCTGGCCTGTTAACTGTTATGGAGGGGATGGGACTATTAAAACATAATTTGTGTATGAAGTATTATTACATATTTGAGCTGATGTCTCATGCTGCGTTTTGTGGTTGTTTCAGCATTTTTCAGTAACTGTTCTTTTTAGCTTTCTGGTATTTATTTCAATTTAAAGGCCTAGAAACCAGAAATACTGGCTGTGTATTTTAAAAATGTGCTGAATAAGCTAACTTAGAGTTTTCTTCTGCTACTGTTACATCTGAATTTATTATGACAGGGAAAAGCAGTACAAATTAAGCACTTAGAATAGCATAACTTTTTAAAAATACCTTTTGCAGAGATGGTGCTTCTGAATGCATTCTCATATTATGTAGTTTAGTGTTCTCTTGAGTGCCAGTAAAATGACTTTATACTGCATTCATTTTGCATGCTTACTCTAGGATGGTATGATATTTGAACGTGTTTATTCCAAGAACTACAGTAACACACTGTCTTGCCTTTTCACTCCATGTAGGAGAACAGAGAGACAGGGATGGAAAGTGTGATTGAAGAAGTGGCTTGTTTCAAGTATGTTTCCCTTTATTCTAATGATTCAGTTTTACAAATGGAATGTCAAATTAGTGAAAATGAGAGAATGAAAGAAAGGGGGCTGAGTCATGGTGTTTTCCCATGGCTTTACTCATGTGCAGAATTCTTAATCCGGTTACTTATTTAATTCTAGAATGCCTATTAGGCAGTGTTTGTTAGCTGTTCTAGTTAACTATTTATTGTCAGATGTTAAGAACCAGTGGACATAAAGTGTTTTATTTGCTTTTGTTTTTTGTAGGAAGCCTGGATTAACAGGCAGAGGGCTGTATGAATTAAAACCAGAATGTGCCAAGAACTTCAATCTGTATTTCTATCACTTTTCAAGGGCAGAGCAATCAAAGGTAACGAGTAGTTTAACTTCCTGGGGTTTGCTCTGTGTCTTTTTTTTTTTTTTTTGCCTTTTTCCAAAGCTTACTTCTGTGAAGAAGTATTACCAGCAGGATATTTGAGAATGTTAACAAAATTTGACCAGGATTTTGCAGTGATTTTTGTGCTAGTGGATCCTGTGCCCTATATGGAGCTGTTGAAATCAGTGAGCATCCAGGAGCTTGTCTGTGGGTTCCCTTGCATCTTATTTTACTGAAAGTATTTAAAACAATCTCTATTTCCCCGTACCTTTATGGAAATTGCCATTTTAGCTCAAACTTGCTGTACAGTGTTATGCTAGGAAAAGAATCCAGGCTGGCTCAAGAGGAAAGATTCCTTTTGAAGTTGCATGCCCTACTTTACAAGTAGAACATAAGACAAACTGAAAAGACATGAAAGCTTTTGTGTTTATTTAAGGCTGGGAATAAACAGTAAAAATGTAGTAAAGCATGAATGCTTTTTTTATTAGTTTTAAATTTTTACAGATTATGAGTAGTGCTGGCATTGTTCTTCTATTTCAGGCAGAGGAAGCACAAAGAAAGCTGAAAAGACAGAACAGAGAAGATACAGGTATTTATTTTTGAGAGGAGATGGGAGAAGAGGTAATCACATACCAAGCTGTATATTGCCCTGACACTTAGACTAACAGCCTGTTCTTGGGCTAGAGTAAAAGTTGGTTAGAAATGAAGCAATTTCCTTTATGTCTCCCTGGCTGTAGTCAGGGATCTGATTTGTCATGGAAGCAGCCTTCTGGACAGCTTATTCCTTTGGCTTTTCTGTTACACACAAGCCATGGTGAATGTTGCAGTCTGTATTGGTAACACTGTCTATCAGGCAGCTGCGTTCTGCCTCAGCATCATAGAAGGGTTTGAGTTGGAAGAAACCATAAAGATCATCTGGTTCCAACGTCCTGACTGGGGTTGAGCCGTTAAATCAGACTTTTAAATGGGTGTTGCAAATTTTGGAGAAATGTCAAACACACAGATTTCCCTTTCAGCACTTCCACCGCCAGCCCTTCCTCCTTTCTGCCCGCTCTTTGCCAGCCTGGTGAATATCCTGCAGTCTGATGTCATGCTGTGCATCATGGGAACTATCCTGCAGTGGGCAGTGGAGCACAACGGCTATGCCTGGTCAGAGTCCATGCTGCAAAGGGTATGGGTTTTGTATTTAAAATAAAGCTTATGCTAATGGAGGAATGTTCATTAGAGCATTTTAACGTGATTTTAGAGATTTGAGTTGTTTACATGGTGTCTGAAATATCTGGAATAGTCTGAATGAGGCATAAGTGGTGTTTCCTGATCTGCAAAACTAGGGAAACCCCTCTGCCTCTGATGCAGTTTATTTTTAAAAGTGAATGGAAGACCCGGGTAAATTTCTAATGGGATGCACATGAGAGGGAAGAATTCTGCTTGAATCAGTGGCAGTAATGTTTATTATGGTAGAGAACCCCTTAATCTGAATTATTGCTTATTAAGCAGACATTGATTTTTTTTCTTGATGTTCCTTTGCTTATTTTCAATTTAGGCTAAATCACTTTAGAAAAAAATAATGAAGTGCACAAAAGAATTTTCTAACTTGAAAATGTATCAGCTTTGGGAAACTTAGCTGAGCTGTTTGTTCCTTGTTATTTATAATGATCTTTAGAAACCTGGGGGTTATTGTAGATTTTGGTGTCACAATCGTCATTTTCTGGGGTGTGCAGAGATGAGGGATGAACTGCCATCCAGGGACTGTTCATACTGGGCAGGGTTGGTTTAGAGTCCAACCCCAAATTTTTAAAAATATTGATGGATTTTTAAATAACTTTTTGCAATGAAACCCAAGTTTTGAAACTAAGTATTAATTTTTTGACATCCAGTCTTACTGAATGTATTTTACCTTTTACAGCTAGGTTTAAATTAACATAAACAGTTCTGTATAACACAAAAAAAGTTGAAAATGGAACAACATATTGGTATTATAAATCACAACAATGTACTTATATTTAGGCAACGTAAGAATGCTAGGTTTTGGAGTAACTGAATAAAATAAGTTGGTTTTTTTTTTTTTGACTGAACTAAAATGTTTTCAGCCATTCTCAAATGAAATTCATTAGGGACCTATCACTTACTCAGAAACTTACTGCACTATGTCTGTGATGGTGCCGTGCAGTTGGACTGATCTTTTCCAAGTCAACTACTTTTGTCTTTGAAGCACTTGCAAAGGTGGATATGAGACATCTGCAAGAGGTGGCCCATATCATAATGAGATCTTGTTAAATAGATGTGATAGACTGAGGAGAAATTAACTGTTATTATTAAAGCAAATAAAAAAAATTCAAGATTCTTGCCAGGTTTTGCCACTTTTTCTGTAGATACTTGCTCTGTTGCATTCCAGTTCTGTTACAAATGTTCAGGTGATTATCCTTTCCTTACAAGGGTGTCAGTGTTGATTCCAGGCATCAGTAAACCTTTGTCCCTGAAGCATCCTGCCAATTTGTATAGGGTTGCAAAATTGCTGATACAACATGATAGAGTTTGCCACCAAGAATGAAGTGTCTCAGCTTCAAAATGCCATTCAGGCTATCATAGTGCTAAACAGAGTAATTACATTTTTTAAGTTCAAGGAGATTACAGCTCTTCACCGACCTAAAAATTAACGTTATTTTAAAATGTGTTTCTAGAGAGAATAAATGTAACTTAAAAATTTTAATTTTTTTGTCCATAAACTTTGTGTATAAAAAGGACTTAAAGTCTGCTTCGTGCTTCTTCTGTCCAGAGACTTGCAATAGTAACATGCAGTGGGTAGGGAGAAAGATAAGAAGTACTGACTTCTCACTCATTAGTCAGGACAGCAAACAGGAACAGGCAAAGTTTCAAACAAATACTGTTGGTCCTGTGTACTGTAGCTTTGAAATTTTGTATATATAAATAACTTCAAATATATTCTTAATGTATGTGTTATACAACTTTCCTGTTTCTTAATGAATTCCTCAAACTATATAACAAGATTATATGAGTTGTGTAAGAAAAGAATTGAAATTTGTAATTTTTATCTAGGTTTTGCATTTGATTGGAATGGCACTGCAAGAAGAAAAACAGCATCTGGAGAGTCTCAGTGAGGAGAATGTTGTAACATTTACCTTCACTCAGAAAATATCAAGTATGCCTTTCTTTCCAAATTTGAAATAACTGAAAATGCCAGGATCTCATATTTTATTCTTCTGAAACTGTATTTGCCTGAAGAGTATATTTATTTATCCATCAAAATGTTATTGACTATGGATAAATGCTTTATACATGTGTAGATTCTATGATGGTACAATAACAAAGGTGTTTTCTAGAGGGGTAATCCAGAAGTCAAATAATTCCTTCTAGATCTGATTTTTTAATATCTTCAAGTAGCATCTCAATAAAGATTGCTGCACATGATCAGATGCAATTGGAAAAATCATAGTTGCATTCTTTAATAGCCTTTTAATCTTGACTCTCCATTGTATCTTCTGACTAATACCTCTAGTTTTGCTAAGACATGAAAGTTCCATTCAGAGTAGTGGGAAATAAAATATTAGAGGTTCCCAAGATGAAAACAGCCAGGGAGCACATACAGTGCGTTTCATTTGTAAGAAAATATAGTCAGTGAGCAAAACTTTTCAGGATTTGGAGGTTATTCATGAAAAGGTTTGCAATGAGGGGGAACTAAAAGTTACATAGTTTGTCTTTTTGTTGAGGGAATTCTTTGGTTGCCGAACAAGCATTGGGGTTTCTTGTTTTTAATGTTAGTGAATGAATAATTTGCCAATAATGGTTTAATCAATTCTCATTGTAATTTTTTCTCTCAGAACCAGGAGAGGCACCCAATAACTCCCCTAGCATACTAGCTATGCTAGAAACACTGCAAAATGCACCTCATCTGGAAGTGCACAAGGACATGATCAGATGGATACTGAAGGTAAATATACTTTGTATTACCACTGAAAATCATGAGAATAGGATATTTGAAACTTTCCTAATTACATTGGAATGATTTCCTTACTTCCCATGTGGATTTGTTGTACTTAGTTTGCTCTTCTGGATTTCTATACTGCACATTGTATGGGCAGCATTATAGTATACACTGTTATGTTCTCATGTCACAAACAAATTAAAGGCTATCTTTTTTCTTACAGACTTTTAATACTATTAAAAAGCTAAGAGAAAGCTCTTCTTCAAATCCCGTGGCTGAGACAGAAGGAAATATTATGGAGGAGGTAACAGCAATCTGTAACAGCTGATCTAGAGCAGGTCTGGGTGGGGACTAGCGAAGGACTGTATTTCTAATGGTAGCTCTAAATCAAACATGGGAAACATCAGTGACTTCTGAAAATCTGTCTCACAGTTTATAGATCAAACTCATTTGTTTGAAAAACCTATTGGTAGAGTCCATAGACTGTTTCTCATATATTGTAGTCTCCAAATCTTTTGCAATTCTGCTCTACAGAATAGAATAGTACAGTCACAGTTTCTGCTCTTCCCATAATTTTAGACTCCATGGACAGTTGCTAAAATAAATGGCATATATGCATTTTTGCCATGCAGGCCATTCCAGATAAGCTCTGCCCATGTGTGTAGCTCAACATGACATTCTAGGTACTGCACACAGACCTTGGAGCACTGTAGGGCTCCATTTAGGAATGCACCAGAGATGAGACATGTCACTGTCTTACCCTTTTGTCCTATGAATGCTTAAAGGAAAGAGAAATGCAAAATACAGTTAAAGGCTGAGGGAAAGAAGTTCCTCTTCTGGATCTGCAGTTCTACCTGGCATTGAACACGAGCTAAAGAAAAGAGGTCACAAAATAACTCTTTGGTAGACTTTTCTTTTGTCTTTTATGGGATTTCCATTGTTTGGAGGTTAGTACAAGTTACACATAGCAGTAGCTAAAATAAATAATCTATTGTAACAAGACTTTAAAAATGACTGAGTGAATAATACAATTTCAGAGTTCACGTGACAAAGACAAAGCTGAAAGGAAGCGAAAAGCTGAGATTGCCAGACTACGCAGGGAAAAGATCATGGCCCAGATGTCTGAGATGCAGAGGCACTTCATTAATGAAAACAAAGAACTCTTTCAGCAAACTCTAGAGGAGCTGGATACTTCGACCTCTGGAGCCCATGAAAATAGGTAAAGGCATCTTGTTTAGATTTTTTTCACATTAATGTTGACATCAGATTGCTCTATTGTTACCGCTTTAAAAAGCTCTTTCTTTTTTATCTTCATGGAAAACTATTCATTAGTTTCTGAGACAAAAAACCAACAGTTAATGTAATGCTTCCCTCCCCCTCTCTGTCAGAATTGTGGGATAAAAATAAACATAAACACGCAAATAATTTTTTGTACGAAATCACCCAGTAAATTACTAATAACACTGGAGAGTCTATGCTATTAAACATGGTAAATTGGAAATGGCTGATTATATATCTGTTGAAGATGTAGAAGAAAATCTGCTTGGTCGTTGGAAATATGAATTGGAGAATGCTAATGATTTTGTGGGGAATTTGAGAGTGTTTTCAAAATTCATATCAGACACTTAAGGGATGGTCATGATAGAGGGCTGCAGATTCAGTTTCTATGTTAAACTGGAGTGGGTTATACTATTGGGAGGGTATGAATTTTTTCTGGAAAATACATGCTACTTCTGGGCACATAGGAGTTGTTATATAAATGCCAAAGCTGTTTTTTTTGTCAGAGAGCATTTATCATAAATTTAAGAAACTCACTANATTATAATAAATTATAATGTTTTTCAAACAATTTGCTCACTAATATTCTTTGAATATTCTAGCCCTGTAATTTCGGATGCAAAACTCACAGCCTTGGGTCCAGAGCAAACGAGAGTAGCTGAACCCAGACAGGTTGTTATGTGTATATTGTGCCAGGAGGAGCAAGAAGTTAAAGTGGACAGCAGGGCTATGGTCTTGGCAGCATTTATTCAGCGATCAACTGTGTTGTCTAAAAATAGAAACAAAATTATTCCAGACCCTGGTAAGTAGTGTTCATAGTTGTCTTAAATATTCAAGAATGTTGAGGTTACTGTGACAACAGCATTTTTTCATCTGAGACAGTGACATAGCCTTCTTATGTTAACTGTTTGTGAATGGCTTCATTGTAGTCAGTGGCAAAGCTCCCATATTTTTGGTGAGGTAGAAGTGTGTGTGCTGAATAATATAATCACTGTGAGGCATGAACTCAATGTTCTGCCATTCATTTGTGACAAATTATTTATAACTGTTGAAAAAACCCTTAAAATCAGAAGTGTTTGTTCTTAAGCCATGCCTGCAACATCAGAGAGAGGAGGTGTTAATGTAGTGCTTTAAGAGCACAAAATGTACATTTTCTTCCTCTCAGTTATGTCATCTGAAATGCCTCTTAGTGATCCTAAAGAAAATCTCAGATTTAGCTACTTTGTGAAACAGATCACAGCGAGCAAGGGCATTCTTACAACGGTTTCTCTGAATTCTGTGTATGTAAACACATAGAAATCTTGGCACTGAATTGTTTTGCACTCTCACTCTGAAGGTTAATGTCCTTGGACTCATTGTTTGATGGTGCTGAACTACCAAAACTGCAGGTTGATCTTACGGACTTTTACCAGGGCCCAGCACTTTTGAAAGTGTGGTTTGAAGCTTAAAGTACAGTATATACCCTCAAACCAAACTAAGGTGATACTTATAAATGATTTTAACAGTTTAGGTTGTTATGGATTAGTAATGTGTTTTATGCTTCATCAAATGACTTACATTTCTGTGATAAAGGTAAAATAATAATGCAAATATGATAACATCAATCTGCAGCCAAGTCTTTTGATAAATGTTTATTTCAGAGTTATTGTTTTTTTTTCTTCTAAATACAGAAAAGTATGACCCCTTATTCATGCACCCAGATCTGTCATGTGGAACACACACGGGTAGCTGTGGACATATTATGCATGCGCATTGTTGGCAGAGGTAAAAGGCTGTATTTATGTTTTTAGTTCAAATAACGTTATGTTATCAGTTTGCCTAATGGCATTAATTTTAATGGCAAAATTCCTACCATGTAGTAAACTTGAAAAGGAATTTCAGGAATTGCTTAAAACAGTTTTTTTCTGTTGGAAAAAAAGGAGTAGAAATCAAATGCTGTAAACATACTCAAAATAATTTTCATTTACTGCCATCTTGGTAAAGAAGAGTCTAAAGCCATACCTGGCAGCTTTCATTCCCTTCCCTTGTTTATCCTAGTGCATAATTCCCTATGGGGCACATATATCTGAAGCTCAGATTTTTTGGGGGATTTTTTGCATTTCACTGCTTGGCATGTTTTTGCTGCTTCTGCTCTCTACTGGGGTTTTAAATTACAGTGCATCCCTTGCACTCTTGATTCCTACAACAGGTTTAATTTGAAATAGAAACATCTGCAACCTAGTTCCAAGTTCATCTTCAGCATAAATTCAATTTTATCATTTGTCTCTTAGTATTTTAATAAAGCCTTTTGCAGTTATTTTTATTCTTTGATTTTTGGAGGTGCATAAACACGCTTAGTGCTGTGTGGTGCCAGTCCCATGTGACAAATTGTAACCACTCATGCCTCTGACTTCAATTAGGCCCTTGCTTTTCTCCTTGGCATGGCTTCTGAAGTGCCTAATTTCAAATTCTGCCTTGTGTGTGAAGAGTGTTAGGAGGTCCCAGAGATTCTGTGGCTATTACCACACACAGGTTTAACTTGTGGTCTTTGATGGCACTGCTCACTGAAGATGGGTTCTTAATCTTCTTGTGTAGCTCATGTACAGGCCTTTGTGGTTGCCATTATCTCCTGGAAATGCCCTTAGGTGCCTTTATTCAGATCATTTTGGGGTCATCATTGGGCATACTTTAAACCACATCAGAGGCTACACTTAGCAAAGCAGTGAATTCAGTTCCTTTTTCACAGAGGGTTCAGCCAACAGTTTTTTCCGCTGCTGCTGTGTTGGTTGTGGCCTGTAGTAGAAAATGCCCAAAGATAATGCTCATGGCATCTTCCTGGAAAGTTTATGTAAAAAGGAGTTGGTTTTTGTTTGGTTTGGGGTTTTTTGTTGTTGTTGTTTTTGTTTGTTTCTTTGTGTTTTTTTTTTTGGGGGGGATTTTGTTTGCTTGTGGTGTTTTGTTTTGTTTTGTTTTGTTTTGTTTGGGTTTTTTGTTTGGTTGGTTTGGTTTTGGTTTTTTAATGTTTCAACTTTCTCTCTACCTCTTCCCCTTTTTTCCTAAATGTAATGTTCAGACTTTACCATGATTTTAACAGCCCAGTGAACTTCAGCACTTTAGGCAGCCAAAAGCACCAATACTTTATCAGTCAGAGGATAGAGATTTTTACTTCAGATAATTCTCTTACCTCTGTTTGGGGAAAGTCAAAACTGTGTCTTCCTGAGAATTCTTGAATTTCTGTGTTCAAGTAATGTGAATAATTTGCCACTAATGTCTTACTCTTTTCTAAAGGTATTTTGATGCAGTCCAAGCAAAAGAGCAACGAAGACAGCAAAGATTACGAGTACACACAAGTTATGATGTAGAAAATGGTGAATTCCTTTGCCCACTTTGTGAATGCTTGAGCAACACTGTTATTCCTCTGCTTCCTCCACCAAGAGTTTTGTTTAACAGGTCAGTTTGGTTTATAAATGTCCTCAATAAATGTAAAAAGCCAAGATCCTAAAGCAGCTTACACCCCAGAAAACCTTCCTGAAAGTTTATTGTCTTCTGTTTCAATATACTCAGGTGGATTGCCTGTCTGCTTATTTTGGTTTATGGTTTTGCTTCATTACTGTATATTAGGAAAACATAGGACCTGCAGAAAAAGAACTGAAAATAGAAAAACGCATGGGCAGCAGAGAAAGAGCCCATTGAGAAACAGATGAATGATGTTGGAATGCCTATGAAATACTAATTCTGTCTACAGATTGTTTTTAACTGGTTTTTTTGGGATGTTTTTTGACAGGTTAGACTTTTCAGGCCAGCCAAACCTAACTCAGTGGATCAAAACCGTATCCCAGCAAGTAAAAGCTCTGCATTTACTTCGAAATGAAGACTGTGCAAGTAAGTCTGAAGAAATCTGTATATTTGTATGTGAAAATGGTATAATCATGGAAAAGACCAAGCACTTTGGTTCTGCCACAATGGAATCAAGAGACGATGGTATAGCTAGCAATAACAGCTTGGGATTTCAGTCTCTGATGATGGAATTTCAGATTCTGCTTCTGCAACTTTCTATAATGTAGAAATTATGTGTAGGTTGATAATCAGTGATTTATTACTTTTTGTTTGTACAGGCCATTCTGGTCATTCAGAGAAAATGGATCAGCTGCAGTTACCGGAAGGATTTAGACCAGATTTCAAACTGAAGTATGTATTTACATATGAATAAATAATTAAAAATTCATCTTGAAATCATAACATGAAAATAGAACATAACTTCTGTGCTAGAAGGTCTGAATAATTAGGGCAAATATATGAATTTTGCTTTAATTAGAAAAGTTAGGAATTGTGAGGATGACATTGAAGTCCTCAGCCCATAAGTCCTGAGTAATGCAGTAGAATTTCAGAAGTGAATGTGCTAAGTCATTGTGCAGGAAAATGCTGCAGTTATATAAAATTATGGCATGAAGATTGTGTTGTAGTACTTGTATCTGGATGAAGGATTCATCATTATAGCCAGCACTACATGTAAAACATGAAGGAAGACAATAAAATGGAAAGAATGTTAATATGTACTTTCAGCTGTAAGGGTGTATTTGTATTTGGTTCTACACTCTCTTCACTTCAAGAGAAAGTTACAAAACTTGTTACATGGTACAGACATTGGTCTGGCATCTGCACACAAAATGCAAGACTCCTATCCCAGCTGACGACAGGTTTAGCTTTCAGTCACACACATTTCTTTTCATTTAGCCTTAACTTTATTGTCTTTGAAGATTAGATATTCTTAACACTAAAAATGAGATTGGTTCCAAACAAAAATCAAAAAATAGCTGGGGATCTGTCACAAAAAAATGAGGTTACAGGATACCAGATCCAAAGAAGAATATTGGAGTTGTCACTTAGATTTTAAAACTCCAGTTGTTCATCTGTGGGGTGAATGATTATCATTAGCGGTACTATGCTGCCAGTGGAGAAAAGAACGAATTAGTAATATTGTTCTCTTTGTTTCAGGAATCCTTATTCTGAGAGCATAAAAGAGATGCTGACAACTTTTGGTACGGCAACATACAAAGTAGGCCTGAAGGTTCACCCAAATGAGGAAGACCCACGGGTACCTATAATGTGCTGGGGCAGCTGTGCTTACACGATACAGACTATAGGTACTGACCTCTTCATTTGTCTCCCTCACAGGGGATTTTCGGAATTTGGTTGAACTCACAACAATGAATTTTTCTTTTCCAGAACGAATTTTAGCTGATGAAGATAAGCCATTATTTGGTCATTTACCTTGTCGACAGGTAAGGAACAAGTAGCAATTCCTCTCTGAATTGGTGGCAAAAAGAGGGGACTTGTGCTTCATTAGTAAGGACTATTTACATTTTAAGTTATGGTTATTGGATGGTTTTATTTGTTGGACCCTATTGTTTAGTTGATCTATATCTGATTATTAAACTATTCAAAAATCACATCTAGCAAAACTGTTATGTTTTTTTCCTATAAACACATAATTTATTAAGGCTGCAGTTTCTCATGGTAACAGTCAAAATAAGAATGCCAAAAAGAACTTGCATATTTGCATAAACATAAGTCTCTGTCATGTACTTACACAGTCAAACTGCCCCCATAAACTGCAGTTGAGAGGCCTGAAAAAAATGCTGTTAACAGGCCTTTTCATGCTGAAGATCTTCATTAACTGTGGCAGTGTCTCTTTTTCTTTGTTTTTAAAGGATGACTGCCTTACGTCACTAACGAGATTTGCGGCAGCTCACTGGACAGTTTCATCTCTTTCAGCAGTACAGGGTCACTTTTGTACTCTATTAGCATGTAAGTTTGCCACCTTTTGCTGTTTTTTTTTGTGAATATACACATAAATGCTTTCAGAATGACTGTTAGTATTGATTGGAAGATTATTTTTGTAGTGATTTTAGGTAGTGAACCATGAGCCGCTATTTTCTCCTGTATGTATTATGTCAAGAAAAAAGACATTTCTTTTGGACTGCAGCTCCAAGAGAAGCATGGATATTTTGCTGTGAAGGAGTTCTGTTGATTCTTCCTTGGAGAAAGATACCTAGAGCAAAGGAGAAGGAAGTGTGGTCCTTCACAAAAATGATGCACTGGAGCTTTAAAGATGAAGAAATTAAGATTAATGTAGTGTGGAAAGGATATTTGCAGAGATCTGTAATATATCTGCAAACTTAACTTTTTTTCTCTTTGAAAAGTAGGATCTGTGATAAGACAGGACTTACTGTGTAATGTCATATGCTAATTGAGAATTTTAATGAGAACAGCCAAAATGTTCCAAGCTTGAAGCATTAGTAGATACAGTTGAAAAGTTTGAAGTTCAACCTAATGTAGTAATTGCCCATGAGAGGACTGTTCTGAAAGGTTATTATAAAATGGGTTAAGTTCAATATCTCCAGTCAGCAGAGCAGAGAAACCTTTAAAATGCATTGATATACTGAAATTACTAGTAGATGGATACCAGCTTCTTCAGCAAACAGTTGTCAGCTTTATGGGAGGAAACTTAACTGGCATCAGTTTGTAGCAGTAATGGTTGAGCTGTTTTCTATGTGAAGCAGAAGACAAAATGCTGCTGGCTGTTTGACTGAAACTTTGTAATATATATGGTGTTCTGGGTTTTCTAGAAAACTTAAATCAAGGTTTCTTCAAAGCTCTCCTTCCTTCCGACTGACAGAAGCAATGGTACTGCTTTTATTTTTATGAAGAAAAAGTTTCTGCTATTTTATTTTTCCAAGCTAGGAGTAATGATAATTATGAGCATTTGATCATCTGTATTCTGTAAACGATACATAAAGATGACTTATTGAAAATAAGTTCAGTTTTGGAAGTCCCTTGCTCTGGTCATGTTTTTGATACAGGCATTTTTCACACTTTTGGGTTGAGTTCTGTGGCTATATGCTGACAAAAGGAAAAGCATTTGAAATCTGAGTCGTGGTGAAATGTTTACTGATAGAAATAGCTTCAAAATGTCACATGTCTTCAGCTCTCATCTTTTTGGCCAGCAAGGCAGCAGTCTTCAACTGAAGTATTTTTAAGTTGTCATGATGGGACTGTTTTTAATGTGGTAGTGTTTTTAAATTTGGCAGCTGAATGCTTATAGCTACATTGTAAAATATACCCAGAGCTGCAGCTTTATTACAATTAGATTTTACTGCTTGGAGTAAAGAAGTAAGCAGCTGTTCCTTGTTTGTTACTTAAAATATCTTGTAACATTTTTTTAACTACTTAATTTGTATTTGCTTTTAGATGAAGGTGCATGGCATTCATTAAGTGTGTGAATGTCTGTTGTCAGCTGCAGTGCTTTGGTTTACACTTTGTGATTCTTGTGAATACTATAGAGAGGGAGAGGCCAACATCTAGCTCTATCATAATTAGAGATAAAGTAATGAATTTAAGAGACTGTAGCAATGCATTCTTAAGGCATTTGCAAAATTAGTAAGGCAAATGATTTATGTGCAGCAAGTTCAGGCAGTCTTGTGAAGTTAAGCAAATAGCAAAAGTTTTATTTGAGCAGCTGTGCAAGAGACAACACTTAGTGTTCCTGTTTAGTCACTATTGTTTGAGGTTATTTCTGTCAGAGCTTGACATGCTGTCTCATTTTGTCTCCCCCTGGAAACTCAGGCAATGAAAGAAAGTCACCATGGGAGTAGAAATGGCTACCTGGGTTTGTTTTGTTTTAATACCATAAAGTAGGCAAGACTGTTTTCCAATAGTATTGAACAGTTCTTGAATTGACTCTGGCCAAAACTGGTAATTTGTATTTTAAGTCCTTTAAGCATATAAATGAAGGAGATGGCTCTCATTTTGTAACTGAAATACACTAAAATTTTTTCATGTATAAATGTTCTATTATTTTTTTTTTCTCTCTAAAATACTTAGCACTGGTGCCTAATGAAAAAAATGGGAATCTTCCTTGCATACTTGATATTGACATGTTTCATTTATTGGTAAGCATTTCTTAACATATATTAATAATGTTTTGATCCAGTAGGCACTATGTAAAAACTCTTGAAAACTTTCTCTTTACTCTGGGCTAGGAACCTTTCAAAATGTTCAGGTTTTTAGTATTTTTTCACTACTTAATACATTTTGAAGACTTTTTAAATTTCATTAAAGTATTCTTAATAAAAGTATTCTTTTCCATAAATAAAAAGGGGTAAGATGAGATAGAATGCATACTCTTTGTCTATTAAAAAATCCCAAAATACGTGAAAACCGCTCCCCAACAAAGCAACCAACCCAAAGAACCAAACAGACTCAAAAGTTTCCTGATGGTTAATTGTTGTTCTGTTAAATAACGTCTGTGTAATCAGCTTCAAAGTGAGCCTTATGTGGTATGCTGCCTTCAAGAGGTAGAGCTGCAGCATGAGCAGAGGGAAGGGGAAGATAGAAAAGGAAAAGGAATGTACAAACTTCCTTGTTTTCTTTCACAGGTAAGCTTGGTGCTCTCTTTCCCTGCCATACATTGTCAGGATTTTTCAGGGGTTAGTCTTGGCACTGGAGATCTTCACCTGTTTCATCTTGTCACTATGGCACACATAATACAAATTTTACTTACCTCATCAACAGGTAAGGCCACTTTGTCTCCACTTCTATTCAAAAGATTCCTTCAGTCTTTACTTAGGAAAAAACTACAGTGCTGCTGGTAAATGTGTGCAGTTTTCAGTTACAAAATAGAAATCTTGGTGCTGTCTTTGAGCCCACAGAGAGTATTGATAAATTGTTCTCATCAAAATTCACACAGGTTGTCTTTATTGCTCTACTCTGGGAGTTTCTTGGAGCATAGCTAGTCATGAATCCTGGCTTTCCAGCTACTGTAACAGTGCCTGGAAGTGTTTACTGCAGGCTGGCTTACGCATTGCATGATGAATGACTTGCAGTCAGCAAAGTAAGGAATCAACGTATCTGCTGGCAGGAGGAGCTGGATAAGGCATAGTTTGCCAAAAGCAAAAACTTCCAGAAGTACATCAAGAAACCCAACCAACAGAGCAAGTAAACCAACAGCTCACTGGAGCTGACAATAGCACAAACTTAGCACATTAAATGTGCAGCAGAAAACTTCTTTCCAGTATATCATATTCTGACCCAGTGGAATACTTCTCTTAGTTTGGGCATTTTTTATCAGAACTTGAAAAAGTATATTCTTGTTGTGTAAACATGCATATATGAAACAATTTGTTAATTCTTTTTTTCTTCTTCAGAAGAGAATGGCATGGACCAAGAAAACACTAACAGTGAAGAGGAAGTAGCTGTGCTTACACTGTATAAATTTCTTTGCCAGTGTACAGGAAGGTAAAAACATGATCTTTTGATAAAATTTCATGTTATTTTTCTCCCTTCTGAATTGAACATTAACTACTGACTGAATTCTATATACTAGTGCTGTCAAAGATGACACTTTTAACTTGGGAATTCTTACATCTTGTTTCTTCTCCAGCACTTCTAGTTTCACTTAAGTAACTATTCCTGTAAATTCATCTGTTATCAGGAAGATACCTGCTCATGAAGATTGTGCTCAGGAACAATTTTTTTAGTCAGTTTGCAGAATCTGGAATTGGCAGTGTCTGAGTATAGAAAACTTGTTAGGATGAGAATGGCTTTGAACTGAAAGAAAGCAGGTTTTAGGTGAAATTAGGGTTTAGGAAGAAGTTGTTTTCTGTGAGGGTGCTGAGGCACTGGCACAGGTTGCCCAGAGAAGCTGTGGTTGCCCCATCCCTGGAAATGTTCAAGGCCAGGCCGGATGGAACTCTGAGCAGCCTAGGATAGTGGGAGGAGTCCCTGCCTGTGGCAGTGGGGTTGGAATGAGGTGATCTTTAAGGTCCCTTCCAACCCAAACCATTCTGTGATCTGAAATGTTTATGCAAAATTCTCCTTAAATTACTGTCCGAATTGGTTACATTTTTATGAATCTTTGGTTTGTTGTTTTTCTTGGAGTTTGCTTTGAAATAAACACTTTGCATAGTGATTGTTTCAGCTGAAGTCAGTAATTTAGTATGCAGTGTGACTGAAGACTTACTAAATATAGCTCTCAAACTGAAATGATTAAATAAAAGCAAACTTTTTTTTCTTCTATTCTCTTAAGTGCCTTGAAAGAAATTTCCTCAGGCTGGCACCTGTGGAGGAATCTAAAAGCTGGAATCATGCCTTTCCTGAGATGTTCTGCTTTGTTTTTTCATTACTTAAATGGAGTCCCAGCACCCTCAGAAATTCAAGGTACTGTCTGCTTTGTATTAAATCAGCTTTTCAAGACATAAACATTAATGGTCAAAATAAATTATGTTTAAACTCTCCTGTCTGAAGAAGCTGATTGAATGGATGTGGGCCTGTTACCGGTGCAGAATCATATCAGCATAATGTCAAAGGCAAAAAAAGTAATTCATTTGTTTTAAAAATGTATTTTTAATGTAGAGGTAAATGCCATTCTAGATTACTTAAAACAGAAATTGATGCCCTTCTGTTAATAAGGGAAATTTTGATTATTTCAAGGCTCCTTTTGGTTGCTGTTTTCAAATGAGACCTGCTTTTGCTTGCATGGATTTCATTCAGTCAGCATCTGCTAATAACTAATATTAATGCCAGGTAGAATGGGGCTTTGAGCAGCCTGATCTAGTGGGAGGTGTCCCTGTCCATGGCAGGGTGTTGGAAGTAGATTGTCTCTAAGGTTCCCTCCAATCCAAACCATTCTATGATATCTCTGTAAAGTCCTGTGTTATGTTACACCCCAAATAATCGATGTTAGTGAAATATTTCACTGTCCTCCATGTATGGCATATGTAGGGATAGAATGTAAATCTGAAGGTGATCATAATAAGCAGTTTAAATATGAAGTTATGAGAATTACACCTCTTTTGTTTTTCAGTAAATGGAGCAAACCAATTTGAACACTTATGTAGCTATCTTTCCTTGCCAAACAACCTCACTTGCCTTTTTCAAGAAAACAGTGAGATTCTAAACACGTTAATAGAAAGGTAAGTTGTGTTTTTGTGCTTAGTTTAAATATAATAAAGAATCCTGCACAGGATAGTAGCGTAAGTATTCTCCCAGGAATGCATATGGAAGTGAATTGTAGATTTTGAAAAGTGTTTGTGAAAGAAGTGTTTTGAAAGAAATCATTTTGGTTGTAGTGGTTTTTTAATAGAGGTACTGTGGATTTTTTGCGTATTTGTTTTTCTATCATCTATTGAAGTTAAAGAACTTTTCTTTTCCTTATAGTTGGTGCAGTAACAATGAAGTAAAAAGATACCTGGAAGGCAAGAGACATGCTATCAGGTAAACATAAAGAGATTTTAAGCAGAGACAGAGGGAAAATCTTTATTGCAGATTTCTCCAAATATTTTTTTCTAATTGGTGTTTATAATAACATCTGTTCTGCTTTATTGAATAATAAAGATATTAGGGAAGAAGTGAATTTTTTTTAATTTTGTAAGAAAAGGAAATACTGCTTAAATGAGTAGATTTTAGAGGCAAAGTTTAGTATTGGGTTTTATTTAGACTGATGTGAAGGAATTAGAAGCTGTAAAAATTCATCTCATGTTTCCTATTACTTTGTACCTTCTGATGCAAAAAAGATGCTGTCACTAAAAAATGTGTATAACCTTTGTTTAAAAATACCAGGCACTGAAGAGCTTTTTAAATTGTCTTTTAAAGAATCCAGTTCCTTCAGTAAAGCCAATACCGAGTCAGTTGCTGAAAAGAAAATCAGCTTTTCGTACATTTGTACTTGCTGCACAATTACTTTGAATTCAGAACACATTTAATACTTAGTGGGTGTAGAAAAGCATTTAGGGTGTTGTTCTTTCTGAAGGCTGTGTAAAAATAGTGGTTAACAATTATCCTAATAATTAGAAATGAATGTGAAGTTCACAGTGCTGTCATTAAAAACATATCCCAGCTTTTTAATCTCCTGTGCTAAATACATAAAATCAATCTTTTAACATTGTACGTACAGTAAAGATGTGACAAAAATAAAAATGATTCACTTCATCTGTGAAACACCAGACCATTAACAGAATTTCTTACACAGTAAGATTATTCTGGTAAGACTATTGATTTCCTGCCACATGTGATTGCTGGGATCTTTTCCATGTGTTCCTTTTGCTGATTCTTATCTGCTCTTCCCAAGCTCATGTCCAACTTGACAGCGATGATTTTTTTTTTCCTCTCAGCATGTTCTTGTACATTGCTTCTGTTACAAATCTCTATTTGCATTTCCTAGTCTAATTTGTATTATCCCTATACTTCAAGATTTTTAGAATTTTGTGTATAGTATCTGTTACTTTAAAATATATTTAAAATATAAAAGTATTTGATATTAAATAGGTCCTTTTCATTGCATGCATATTTCATTCTCTTCAGGATACAAGTTCCCTGAACTTGAAAGTCTGACTATTTTTCATTCAATATTAGTGACGAAAAGAAAATACAAAGCAAACTGATACAGGAGAGAAAAAATACTTATTTAAATCTGTAGTGACCTCATAATTAGGTTTGCTAAAAGCATATGACATGTATTTTTCTGATTTTCCACCTCTGTATTTTCTCAAATTCATAAAAAATAAGACTAAGAAAAGGGGAGGTGGTTTATTTGAGAGATGTTGTATTCGTCTTTTTATGTGCTACCATTTTACTCGAAGAATGGCAGAGGGAAGCTTTTAAAAATTAATTACTCACAGATGCTGCTCAGATGAGTCAGGAAAACATGAATGAGTTTGAATTCGCTTGTGTATTATTCAGTGAAATGTCAGTGCTGATTTGATTGCTTTATTCCAGCTATGCAAGAGAATCCAACAAATTAATAGACCTTCCGGACGACTACAGCTGCCTCATCAACCAAGCATCCAATTTCTCGTAAGTTGTGTGCGATTATGGTGAGCACCTCAAAGTCTGCTGCTCCTTTTCATCACCTGGGAAACCTTTAACCTGAAAGTCTCAGAAAGTTGCGTATGGAATCACAAAGTTAAGGGCCCAAAGCATTTATCAGCCAAACTGCCTTGTGTTTCAGTGAAATAGTGAAATAGAAATTGCAGCTCTTAACTCTATAAATGTTCAAAAGTACTTTAGCATCTTTTTACTATCTCGAGTTTACACATACAGTGGGTTTCTTTTTCTTTTTTTTTTCTTAACAAAAGGTGTCCGAAATCAGGTGGTGACAAAAGCAGAGCCCCAACATTGTGCCTTGTGTGTGGGACCATGCTATGTTCTCAGAGTTACTGCTGTCAGACTGAGCTAGAAGGGGAAGATGTTGGAGCCTGTACTGCACATACATACACTTGTGGTTCAGGAGTGGGCATATTCCTCAGGTAAGGAGCTAAACAGCTCTCCTCTCATTGCTGGGTTAGATGGTGTGTGTGGTCATTTAATTAATAGTTCTGTATATGTGATTGCAGGGGTGGTTTGTAAAGGCAGTGTTTTGTTAACAACAGGGTTGCCTAAAAACTAAAGTGTATTCATCTTCCTGTGCTTTGGGGTAAGGTTCAGAGGTTGCTGCTTTGAAGATAAAATTTCAAAGAAAGTTCAAATTTCATTTTCAAGGGAATTTATTTTGCCTGTGTGTTTATTTCTACTCAAATATTACAAAACGATGAATGTAAATAATTTGATTTTGTTGTTGCTGCTGCTGTTGAAAACATAAAAATTCATTTTAGATGTCTTCCTGTATCCAGGGAAAGGCTGGATAATGTCTTTTTTCTCTCTGGCAAAGATCAGTGAGAAGCAAAATTGTTTTATTTTCTTGTGGTTCTGTTGAGTATTTTACACAGACTGCAAATAACATTACATGGAACAACATTGTTTTTAACTGCTACTGAGGAGTTATAGCAGGAAGAGAATGAGAGATGTAGTTTGAAAAAAATGTGCCTTTAAAAATCTGTACATGCAGATGACAGAATGAAAGTAGGTAAGAGATGGAAAAGCAGTGTCTATGAAAGTATGAGAAATTATTCACATAAAAACCAATACCTAAAAATCTTCTCTCTGTTTCTCTCCAGAGTACGAGAATGTCAGGTGCTATTTTTAGCTGGGAAAACAAAGGGCTGCTTTTATCCTCCTCCTTATCTTGATGATTATGGAGAGACAGACCAGGGACTCAGGTAAATATTTTTAAAATTACATCTTTTAAAGACAGGACTTACAGAACTATCTGATTTGAAAAAATAACTTTTTATGTTATCTTTTTATTTTAATTCTGTAGGTAACATTATATTTTGACACTGCTGCTGCATCTAGTATTTTCAGATGTTTTAATGTTAACATGTGGGTTTAGGTCAAAAGTATTTAGTGGAAGATCTTCCCCAGGTTAAAAACAGTTGTCTTTAAAACTGCTAAAAGTTAAATCTTTCTGGTATCTGTGAAGTTGTCTAGAAACTAAAGCTGTGAAAATTTCGTTTGTGTCTGGTTTATATATTTCTTTTTATAACCTGTGTTATTTTAATATCAAGTAAAAATACTATGAGATTATTTTATTTAATGTGGTAGTTCTTTGTCTTAACTCCTGTCTCAGCTTCCTGTGTGAGGATAATTTAGGGACTCGATATTGTTAATGCTTGCTACTTCTGAAACTGGCCAAAACCAGAGAATGTGAACTAATTCAGCCTGGAAAGGTTGCTAAAAACTTGCATTTGGGATTCTCTGGGCTGGATGTGAGGCTCCCAGAGGCTGGAGAGAGCTGCTGTGCTGTAAGGGAGAGGCACCAGACAAGGTAGCACTGCAGGTTACTCATCCAAATACCTGTTGATTTGCTCTGATAACAGAATAATGTTAAAGGGTTATTTAAATACTGTAGTATTGTATAGGGTTATCTATTACTTAGTATGTCACACCTGAGTGTTTGTGCTTAGTTGCAGTGTTTTATCATTCCTGATAAGTGTTATCTCCTTTTCAGACGTGGGAATCCCTTACATCTGTGCAAAGAGCGATTTAAAAAGATTCAAAAACTCTGGCAGCAGCACAGTATTACAGAGGAAATTGGACATGCACAAGAAGCAAATCAAACTCTAGTTGGCATTGATTGGCAGCATTTGTAATGATTATCTGCTGAAGACTGGAACTTTGTTAAAG
This sequence comes from Drymodes brunneopygia, assembly GCA_013400955.1. Lineage (NCBI taxonomy): Eukaryota > Metazoa > Chordata > Aves > Passeriformes > Petroicidae > Drymodes > Drymodes brunneopygia. The sequence continues at coordinate 762,206 of VZTZ01033097.1, forward strand.
ATTTTTGTAATTCAGTAAGCTTTTCAAAGGAGGGATGAGGAAAAAAGTCTAAGGAAAAAAGCCCCAACAAACTCAGTCCTGTTATTTAATCTTTGTTTTACAATGTATTTCATAAAGATACCAGTTAACATTAATATCAAGTAAACTTCTTTCTATGTAAGCAAGTTTTATTAGTCCTATAATTTGCACTGTGCTTCCTTCACAGAAATGTCTTGGGTTATAAACCTGGGCAAATGAACTTAAGTTTCTGATAAACAAAAGAACGACTCTTTTTGGAAGTCTGACTATGATTTTTCATATGAACTGAAGAGAAAAAGACTGCTGAAACAGAAACTAGATAGAGCACAATTCTGGATTGTGTTTTGCCCCTTGCTAGTAATCTGAGCCGGTTTATTTATTATTCTGCATTTTAATACTTATGCTGTGTGTACATGCAATGGAATGAAGTAAGGAAGCAAATAATGTAGCAAATGGATGTTTCTGTCTGCATCAGTGGATAATTCACTCTTTCACTTGGTGTATCTGAAAGGATTTTGTCATTTGTACTCTTGCAGCTTTCTTGCTTCCAGTTGTTTTTTTAACTAAAAAAAACTAACACTAGCTTTACAAGTAAAATAATTTAATTTAAAGCTTTTTCCAGAGCATTGCACTCCTTAGAATTATGTAGTTTTAAATTTGAATTTAGCGGGGAAACCCTTTCACTTTCAATTATGTGATTGGTTATTGGTATTCAAGGATTGACATTGTGCTTTAGAAGTTATTTTAAGATAACAATAATATGTAAAAGTCACGAAAGCTAATTTTATGTTAAATTTCAGAAGCACAGAGGCTATTTTCTTCATTTTTGTTAACAGTCAACTTTCAAGGTGCAAATCCCATTTTCTTTTTGTTGCAGATAAACTGAGTGGTTTCCTCTGGCTTTGAAGGGCCACAATCACACTGCCCACATTTTTGATTTTTGATTTTTTTTTTCTGTTGTCCCATCAAGTATATTTACTTTTTGGCTTGATTTAAAGCTCTGTAAAGATGTTTGCATATAGTATATTTTATAAATATATTCTATAACTGCGCAGATTTGCACTTGATATGAGGGTGCCTGAAGGCAGTGAGTTTTCTAGTTGTATGTAATTAGACCTCCAAGGTGTCTCTAAAAATCACATTATGCTTACTGATTTAAAATAAAATCCATTACCTTTCTCTCTCCTATCTTCTGACAAATTAGTAAAATCTTAATTTACAAAGTTCTGTTTCCTTAATAGTCTGTGGTTCTTTTAGTTAGGTCTTAATTTCTGACTATGTCTCAGCCCAGATAAACAATTCCCTTCACTGTCTGCCAGGTCTTCAGTTACACTTGGTCTGACTGAATTGTTCCTATTTTTACAGATTTAATGCTTCAGACAAATTTTGTATATTCATGGTGTACAGGACAATTTTTCAAATATTCGGTAATAGTATTGAGTGAAGATGTGAAGTATCAAATAAAGAAACTTGGCCAATGTGGATTTCTGTTTCTTAACAACAGTACAGACTGCTTCTGTCTCTATTACCTGTCATAAATTGAATCATTTATGTATTGCTGTCACTTTTTATGAAGAGACATGGAGAAGCTGCAGGGAAAAATGACATTAATGCTTTATCTTTGCCCTTCCTTACATAAGTTGGTTGACATACCAACAATTTTCTGTGCATGGTACTTAGAAATGCCACTTTTTTGGTAATGTTACTATTCCTTTGCTATTTAAACTATATGCCACAGTTTCAAATAATCTGTAATTGCATTGAAAACCCTTTTCCTGTAATCGTAATATTAAAAAGATCCTCGATGATTCTGACAGATTTCTCTGTGCAAACCAAAATATTGACAGGAAAAAGGATTTTTTGTTTTTCCTCTGGGATCAGAGTCGGATACTGCAACCACAAATAGTTGCAGAGTACACAGTTTATAATTTTTTTTGCAATTTGGTCATTCTTTACTCAAGACTTCTGTTTTCTCATTTGTTTTGCATGTGTTTATATTAATGTAGAAATATTTATATATAACATTGTTTCAGTATCAGGGAAATAATATCTGTAATAAATTGGCTATAACTTTAATATTTATGGATTATGTGTACAATCTAGAATGTATTATGTGTTTGGGGAGAGAAAAAAAAAGAGCAACAAACCCCACAAATATTCCCAAATACTAAACCATCATAACAAAATACAAAACAAAGCTGAAAGCATCAAGTATGAAGTTTTCACGTCAACATTCAATAAGTACTTTTTAATGTTGTTTTTAGAATTTAGCTGAGCTTGTTCCTTCAAGTGTGCCCCTTGTTAATCACAAGCTGACAGAAATACCTGGATGTGCAACATCTGCAATTCCCTGGCTATAAATTTAAGATGATTACATTATTAGTGTCACTTGCTTCAGTCAGCTAAACCTTTCTTGACCTCTACCAAAAAGTCTAATCATCTTTTTAAAGGATTGTAAGTTACATTTTATAAAGGGCTAAGGGTTGAGGTTCACATCAGTCATGTTATTTACTCTGTTCATACTAGAAGATAACACCTTTTACTCCCCCCGGTCTACCACAGGAGGCTCATTTTTACTCTACTGAAAGTCGATAACCAAGAAAACAAACTCCTAATGCCTTCTGACTTGTGCCAAGAGCCAGTGCTCCCACAGCTCTCCTACCACTTCATGTGATGTTACAGGGAATTAGGCCGAGGTGAAGTGCTCATGGATTCTCAAGACTGTTGCCATTTTCAGCTCTCCTCTGGTTCTCTACAGCTTCCTCCCATGTCCCTCATACTTGCCTTCAGTGCTGATCACTAAGCAAGTAAATTTCATGCCTTCCCACTTTATCAATGGGAACAACCTGGACTTGCAGGGTTCAATGTATTCCTGCACTCTACAGTTCACTCCTTTTCCTGGGACAGTGGACATGGAGTGAGCAGCTGCACAGACTCTTTTCTGTCCTTTCACATTTGATATGAAGCCCTGTCAGCTCTCATGCTCCAGCCCTGGCATCTCCTTTTAAGTGCATTTTATTATTTATTTTATGTTAAATGACGGTGTTCTGTTTAGAAGTTCTGTCATTATGAAAATTTTCTCTGTGGCCTGAATGTGTAGAGGAGAAGCTGAATGCTCGACCTACCTTCGGCATTAGATCCCAGCTGTTTTCCTTTCTGGAAGATTAAATTGTACAAGGGGAGTTGCATCTCAAATCTCTTACAGTAGTGTCATGATCAGCTGAGTTTTCACTTGGCCTCCCTTCTGCCCTGGATTCTCCTCTGCCCCTTTCTAGGAATTGCCTCCAGCAGGGAGTGGTGGCCCTCTATTCCATTCTGCTGTAGAGATTATTGATTATAGAAGTCAAATATGACACTATTAAAAACAGTTTGGGCTTGAATATCAGCCCCTGGGGACTTCTGCTTGTAATTGGTTTGCTTCCAACTGTTTGTTGCCACCCTCTGAGCCTGAAAATCCAGCCAATATTCTGTCCACTTTGCAGTCTGCATTTCCCGAAATTGCTTGTCAGGATGTCAGAAATCATATTGAAAGTTCTTCTAAAGAAAGACATCTGGCAGAGAAAATGTTTTACAGCAGCAAAATATATTAAAATAGACACCTCTGGTAACAGGAAGAGATACTGGGCTCATCTCTGTGGGGCTTCTATGAGTCTTGGGATCTGTGTATTTTTGTATTGGAAACGGCTTAGCCTTTTTTGAGCTAGTCCTGCATCACAGTGGGAATGGAATAGTGCTTTTCATATCTTAACTGGCATTAAGGGAACTTCCATAGGAAGGCATCTCCTCTACCATTAGCTGTTCAGTTCCTCAGCTCTGTCCGGTGATTGTCCTGGAGTTCTTGATGCTGCATGGAGAAGGTTGCAGACTTCACGGGAGCAAGACTGAACTCAGTTTTTATCCAGGCTTGCCTTCTGCAGGAATGCTTCCAGGTGCTGAAGGAGTGGTGCAAGCCAGGGAGCCTGCCAGCCACCCCTCTGCATGCACAGCCAGCATGTGGGTGTTTGACTCTGCTCTCTCTGGGTAGCTGGTTCGAGCTGTATGGAATGGCTTCTATGTCTCCTCAGGGATAGGCACACAGAAAGGTTGCTTAGCAGCAATGGGAAGCCTTACAGGCAAGTTGTCTTCAGGGAAATGTCTCTCTTACCATGAATTGGTTTTGGTTTGTTTTTTTCTCCCTCTTGGGATTTGAGTGTGGAGGAATTAGAAAGAGTAGAGTTGGCTTTTCTTTTTGGGCTGTGTTCACACAAAGGCAGGAATAATCTCTCAGGAAGAACTTCATAAATAAGTATTGCTGAAACAAAAGCTGTCCATCTGCTAGTGCATGATGGAAGCCATGTAGGTGCATGGATAGCACACTTTCATCTCCAGTTGCTGATAACTTCAAGTTAGGGGTGAGCTTCACCCTGTGGGAGTGTCATTTGTTGGTTTGGGGAACAGCAATGACTGATGGAAGGGCATCACTGTAAGCCTGGGATAACTACATAGAGTTGCCTGCTTGGCTGCTGGAACTTCAGGGAGAGCACACACCACAGGCAGCTCTAGAGCTTGGAGGCATGGCCAGGAGGAGCTGGAGCCTCCCTGCCTCTCCTTGCTGCCAGCCAACAGTGTCCATGGAGTCTGGAGAGTCTGCTGTTGTCAAAGTTTGAACTCTGTGTGTTCCATCAGACCAGGTTCTGGAAGTTCATCCACTGGAAAACTCTCAGAGGCCTGACTGAAAGTCCCACAGAGCTGTGCTTTTCAGTCAGTAAAGCAGCTTTTTTTAGTAAGGAGAAGGTGTTTCATGATCCGTTTTATTCCAAGGCTAAGGGTCAGGAGAAATAGTGATTCCTGGTACTTTTCTGGGAGAATTGGTTCTCTTATGGCTAATTCAGGTGTGACTTTTATGCAACAGTATTGAGCTAGTTTTGTTGCTAATATTATTTTTCACCTTACAGTGGTCAATGTGTGTTAGTTAAGTTTGTTACAGGCTGACAGAGTAATACAAGCTGCAGTAAAATAGTTCAGGTTTTAACAAAGCAGAGCCCTGTGATTACCACACATTGGGTGTGCCTTGCACCCCTCTGATCATGTCCGGGAGTGTTTTGATGCTATTCAGTGCCCCTCATCACCAGCTAGCCCTGAGAAGTAGCTGAGTATTTGTGAGGTATTTATGAAAGCTCATTACTTAGATGTTCTTTCACTTCAGCTTGAGACCCTGTAAAAGGGCATGGTGATTCCATCTTACTGAAGTTCAGTGTGTCCACCCACTCACACCAAGGTGTGTGTGTGTGTCCAAGGGGTCTGGCCAGGACTAGGTGCTACAGAGGACAGGAGCTGTGGCTTTTGGAAATGTCTTTTATATTCTTGGGGATTCAGTAGGACCTGTGGGGCTATGTTTTGCCTCAGTATCCTGCTTCACTCATCCTAAATCTTAAGTAAGGCTGCCTCTTGTCTTTCCCTGTTTCGGGTGCCTTGGCTGGTACATAATAATGTGAAGAGGAATGGCACCCACCATGCGCTCTCCCTCTTGCTGCCAAAGCACAGGTCTGCTGCTGAGAAGGTGACTGTACCACAGCCATTTGGAGCTCAAGCTTCCTGGGCTGGGTGGAAACAACACATTTCTCAGCATCTTCCCACTTTATTGCTGTCAGTCACTTCCCTTGTTACCCATACATGCTGCTCTTTAAAGGCTTGCTCAGTTCTTTCTTTTGCTGTTTCATACATGTACGTTTCTATTCATACTTCATTCGTGGCAGTTTTAACATTTCTTCTACAAATCTTTGTTCCACAGATAAAATCTGCTTTGCATATTTTTATCTTGAGGCTTTTGCATATTCATCCTCTTTTTTTTTTCCTGCTCTTCTGCCACCTTTCCCCCTCTCCTGGCATGCAAACATTAGATGCCCAAATCTTACATCTTTGATGGAGAGCTTTGTCAAACACTCCTCTCTTGGAGGAAAAAAGAAGAGGGAGAGTATGAGGAGTTTCGCAGTGCGCCAGGTGTAGGAGCTACGAAATGGCAAGTACTGATCTTCGTCTCCATGACAGCAATGATTAAATGTTACTTTTTCATCAGTTTGTGAATATATATTTTCACAGTCTCTTTTCAGACAGCGTGAGCTCGGAGGTGGTAAGTTTTCCAGCTTGTCCTTTGCGTGGGATCCTGGAAGGAAAGCCAGACTGGGTAGAGAGCCCCGGGCAGGGTGGGACAGCTGAGCTCAGGTTAGGGATGGTGTCTGTGCGGACCACTGCGGAATATTTTAGTGACTTATAAAACCAAAGTGTTGATTTGAAATCAACCATGTATTTGAGGAACAATGTGTGAAACATATTTCTGTACTTGCAGTACTCTTAAGTGTGGAGGATGGTAAAGTGTGTTAATGAATAGCAGAGAAGATTATATAAAAATAACGAGGGCGAGGGGATCAGCAGTGTGTTTGCTGATGTAATTCACTGGTGTCCTCTAACTAGAGGTGCCTGCAGTAGAAAGGTACTGTTTGCTCCCCGTAAAGACAGCTCCAAGAAGCCTGTGTTTTCTTACAGTGATTGTATCAGAGTCTTGGAATTAATGTGCAATTTAGCACAAAATACACTAGAAGAAGAAAAAAAATCTGCAGTAATTGCTAGGCATCTACTTAATGCTGTTGAACTAGTCAGGCGTCTCATCTGTGTATTATAATTCCTTCCAGGTCAGGTTTTGGTAATTCATAAAGTGCTCTAATAGCTGAAATCTTGGAACATGGCATGAACTCTGAAACAAAGAACTTTGTGGTTTTTCTTTTTTTTTCCATGTACTACTTTGTAATGAAGGCTTTAAGCTCCACTCTGTCTCTGCCAGCTTGAACAGGATGGAGCTGAAAACAAGGAATTTTGAGTTGTTTTTTTTCTGATGGAGTGGTAAATGCTCTACACTAGCAACACTACTGTCACTTGGAGCATGCAGAAGCACAGAGTGTTCAGCTGGGAGGCTGGGGGTAGCTGCTTCTAATGCCAACATGTGTGAGACAAACATTTCTGTGTGGGCAGCATTTCAAATCGTTGGGCAGATGTGGAAGAACAGTTATGCATGCATTGAAAGGTGTCACATCCATTTAGGACAGCAAACCCAAGACCCAGAGTGGTTGTTTCATTGCCCTGGAGCACAGTGGATGCTCAGGGTGGGATGCCCTGCTCCAGGCACGGCTGCTGAGGTGCACGTGGTTTCCAGGGCTGCAGCAGCAGTGGTTGTGGTGAGACGAGGATGGGGTTGAATCCTGCTCTCAGAGATTCAGGATCCACTTGTAAGCCTTCACCAGTGACAGAGACCCAGCTGTGAAGTATTTGAGGAGAGTATGTGGCACTGGGAATGTCTGCCTGTGTAAGCAGCACTCCTAGTCGAGTGCCACCTTGCAAAGACAGCGGGAACAGAAAGTTGTTTTGTCCCTCTGGAGTCAGGGATATGGTGTGGTAGTAATTATTTGAAATCTAGACATACAACTGCAAGTTTTTTCCTGAACACAATGCTTCCTGAAATGCATTTGATCCATTTTTAATATTACCTAATCTCAAAAATGATCAAAAATACTCTAAAATAATTTTTAAAAAGAAGTTAGAGAGGAAGAGAATAAATTTGAATTTAAAGTCCTAATTACATTTAACATTCTGGGGTGAAAACAAGAAATCTGTCATAATTTACTTAAAATATGCCAACAGCAACATTACAGAATCAATTTTACTCATGCTCTTGATTAATTTATGTAATTAATGAAAGATTCATTCATACCAAGTTGTGAATTCACCTTGTCCTTCTTGATATGTCCCCCCTATGTTTTTGTCATTTTTTAACCTTAGCCTGTTATTTGTGCCGGAGCAAACATGTTTGTAAGTGGGAAAACTCACACCCATTTGGAGAAGTGTTTGTCTAAGGCAGAGCTGTATCACCCTCTGGACAGGTTATTTGGGTGGCTGGGAAGGCAGGAGGTGATTTGTAACGGGAAAACTTCATGTTTGGGGGCTGTGTGTGCCCTGGAACTAATGAACACAGCTGGAGTCTCATTCCAGCTTGGGTATCCTGGCATTGCTACCTGGCTGGAGTGAGGGCTCTGTGTGTCTCCAGCTGGGAACGACAGCATTTCATTGGCACTGCTGTTAAATTCTGTATCATCACAGAATTCAAAGTGACTTCTGTGTTTTTGGGTTTTTTTTGCAAGAAAATGAAACATTTTCACTCCATTTCCAAGGGAGTCAGTCTGGGGAACTGTGTGCCCTGAGTCTTAATGCTTTGTTCTCCTCCTTTCATCACCCTCCAGCTGCAGTTGTGCCGTTCCAAGTTCCACATGCCTAAGTCTCCCCACTTCTGCTTTGCAGTGCTTGACCCTGTTTTGCCCAGGAGTGTGGTGCTTGGTTCCCTGGTGCAGGGGGTGTGCATCAGTCTGGTGTCACGCTGCAGACCTGCCCTTTAGTCCTTGTTTCGCTGTTTGGCTGGTTCCTGTGATTCCTGCACCACCCTTTGCTCTGGAGAGCTTTGAGAACAAACTGTGGGAATGTGCTACCTCGTGGTTTATGGACTATCCTCTTAGAAACAGCCAGGCAAGAGTAGTTGTTTATGTGTGCTTTGCAGGGAGCTGGGGGAACGGGAGGTAGGAGTCCTACTCAGCCTCCCTCTGGCACCAGATGTGAGGGGGGGACTTCAAAAAGGGGGTGTTCCCCAGGGCAGGGTGCTGCAGAGACTGCGATGGGGATTCTACAGAGCTGAGCTCCAGGCCAGGGTTTCCTCCAGCTTTCCCACCTCACAAGTGTGCTTTGGATCCAGATTCAGAAATACCTATGAAATTACATGGGAACAGCAAATGCAGGTGCTTTGAGAGACACGTTTTACTACTTCAGTGTTTCAGTCGGTCACTGAACACAATAGATCTGATATAATTCAGAAAAAATTCCACATAGGCATGACTTCAGATTTGAGATAGTTGCATTGCTGTTGCCAGAAATAAATTTGCCTAAGCCTGTGTCTCTCCACAGGGGGCTGTTATCACATGGTTCCATTCTATTTTTCTGGCCTTATCTCTTAATTAACTAATCTCTAATAATGCTCTTTCTTTTTTTTTTTTTTTTTTTTTAATAAGCATTTGTGATCCGTCCCCATTTTCCATTGATTACACTAAGAACAGCCTTGGCTTCTTTTACAAAACAAAGAAGTTGGGTGTGAATCAGTAACTGTTTTGCTGGGATCCCTTTTTCTTTATATCAGCCTTGAAAATCTTGCCAGGCCATCCGCTGGGAAGTCCGTGGTGCAGGTGAGCCCGATATAGCATTCCCATGCTCTTTGCTAAGCTGCACACTTGTATTTCTGTGGTATTACAAAATGCCCAAGCTCATGTAATGCATGGAGGCTAATCTTATCAATTGTATTAAGGCTACTTAGGAACTAATAGCTTTAAGGAAGCTGTTTATATTTCCTCCTTTAAAGCACTTTAGTTAATGTTCTGTTCCCCTTCAAATAAATGTCATCAGTAAAATAGTGCACTTTTTGTCATTTCTTTTAGAAGTGATATTTCTTAAGAGTTGACACTTCAAGGCCTTGGGCTGGCTCTGAGATCTGGGTACTTGCATTTAAGCCGCTAATCCATACGGAGGTCCCTAAAAAGAAGTGGCCTGGTTTGCATGAATTAAGTTCACATCCTTCTGAAGTTTATTAGTTTAAAAATCAGGGCACGGCTCTGGAAGTCGTCGGATTGCTGCAGGGAGATTTGACTTCGTGAGCTTTAGACTTAAATTTAAAATAAGAACAATGTGTTCATTTGAATGGTCATTGCATGTTAGATTTTAAACAGGGGGAGAAAAAGAGGTTATAAACCCAGCTCATTATCAAAGATCCTGAGGATGCCAGAGTTTTCACTGGTTCAGCATGACCAGAACATCATGTTCACAGCTGTGAAGATGTTTTAATTCCTATGTACTACAAGGGGATGCTATTAAAATAGTACAGCAAATTCTGTTTCTAGTAAGAGGCAGAGGATTTAGGGGTCTGCCTGCACATCCTGAACTTAGATGGGCACATGGAAAGAGGAAAGTTTGCCTTCTCTCAGAGCATTATATAGGGGCGGGGAAAACCTTCCCATGTATAGGAACACATAAAACAGATCCAAAAAATGAATTCAGAAAGAAAAAGTCAGCAGTAATGCAAATTAAAGAAATCTGTATTAAATTGTATATATTTAAACATTTTCTTTAAAGAGATCTTTACTTGCAATAACATTTTAATACCTAAATTTACATTTGCAGTCAGCAGAAATATCTTCATCTAGAACAGCATTTGCAGTATCACAAGTAAGTATGTGTAAGATTGGATGAGTGATATATTACATGTAATATTGCACAAAGCAGTCGTATTACAATCTTGTGGTAATCATAAGATGTCACAAAGATGTTCATCAACCCGGAGGCTTTATTTTAGACAGCATTAGCCCATATACTCTTTGTTCCCTGGTTCCAGTACTGTTCTTCATAAACCTGTCTCAGATAGTCTCTTTACCGGCCTGATACCATTGCTCTGAGAACTGGCTTCTCCAGTGTGGCATGGAAAGAATGGTTTGAAAACTTGTTATGTTGCTTTAGCAATAATCTGACAAAAAAATAGAGACCACGAATAATTGGAGAGTCCTGTCTAAATTAGTGGCCTAAGCCAGATTTCTAGGGCAGCAATAAATCTAGATCTCTTTGAAAAGTCAATCTAGTCAAATAACTGGTACAGATCACAGCTCGCTGAAGCCTCACAAGGAAAGACTGTAATTAATCCTTGTAACGCAGCTCCTATCCACATGTGACTCCTCTGAAAAGCTCTTCTCTGGTGCATGTGGCCACGTCGTGTGCCACCCACAATCCTGTTCTTCTCTAATGGACCAGCTGAGAGGGGCAGCTGGCCCCAGTGACGTCCTGCTGAGCAGGGAGGAGCTGCTCTGGCTCGTACAGTTCTGTCCCTCAGCAGAGCAAGAGACGATAGGCTGTGGTGAGTAGCAGGTTGGCCTTTTGTCAGTGCCCTTGTCCTAGTCAGTCTTACGCACAGGAGAGGAGAGTGACTTTTTAGTTCATTATTGTGACTAAATTCATGATCACAACTAAAGTTAAAAGCTTTGACCAGCTTCAAGAAAGTGAAAGGACACCATGGACACCTGTCAAAACCAACCCTGGCTTGCAGGTGGCCTGAAACAGCCTGGGCACTGAGATGGAAACTACGGCTCGATGTATGGACACATCCCTACCTGTCTTGCCTTGAACTGATCTGTCCATCCCAGAAGGAATTTGGACAGAAGCTGGAGGTGCTGAGTGCTGCTGGGGCAAGTGCACAAGTGATTAAGAAGGAAAACCAGTGGGCTGTGCAGTGGTAATGCCACTGCAAACACTGCTCCCTTTGAGGGCTGGCCACCAGCCAGGGAGAAGGGATCCACTGAGAAACTTCTCCCAGCTACACAGCCGAGAGGGTTTGCACAGCCAGAGTAAAAATAAGTGTGGTGCCTGACTTGAAGGGAGGGACTGAGGGGTCTGCAATTGTTGGTGCAGGGAGCTGGGGCTGGTTCTCTCGGGTTTCTTTTCCTTAGCTGAAATTATCTGGCAGCTGAAAATAAACTCAAGATGATGCCCTGTTCCCTTATTAGAGGCTGCACACCACAGTAAACTCTTTCCATATTTTATTCCAACTTGAGAACAGGATCCTCCAGCTATGACAGTATGTTTGGAGAGATGCAGCATATGCAAATATACGCCTTCCCTTTGATTTAAAAGATATAATGAGGAGTACCCTCTCACTGATAAAGAAAGTAAAATTTGCACATTGGGGATTGATTTAAACTTAGTTTACCCTGGCCTGAAAGGGTGAGGCTTGATGTACTTGTGGATGAATGGTATCCATATTTTAGGCTCCTGGAAGACATTTAAAGTGTGAATTTTAAGTGGCCTGTCTAGCTTTGGGTTTGTCTTTTTCTTGCCTTAAAAATATTTGGGCTTGAATATTCTGGAGCAAGTTATAGATGACATACTCTGTAAGATGTCCAGAGTAACCATAACTGGCACGTGCTCATAGCATGGATTCCACCCACTACTAGACAAATCTTCTAAGCCTCTGCGAAGAATTGAAATACAAGGTGAAGCATAAGTCTACAACACATGCATTCAAGACATACAGCCTGCAAAAAAACCCTGAGAAACAAACCCCATGAATCTTACCTGAATGTTGTTTTCATGATGCTTGGCTTCATTAAATTACAATTTTTGCTTAGTACATAAATTCTCAGCATAAGTTTGCATTTTTTTCTATGTACATCTTAAGAATACAGCAGAAAATACCATTGCTTAGCACATTAACAAAAATCACGTATGAGAGGTTTGTCAAGATACCTGTATGCTAAGTTATATACAATTCTGGAAATCCTTCTTTCTTTGAATTCTGTCATGTTACTCTCCAGAAACCCAATCTGTTTGTCATTAAAAGATGAGGTACAGAAAATATGCTGATGAAACAACTTGAGCAAAAAATATTAACTTTTCAAATTCAAAATAAGATGGAATGGATCACCATGTGATACCAGCAATATTTTTTTTTAATTTTTTTTTTTCTTAAACTAACTGTCTCTGATAAGGGAACACATGAATATTGCAAGTCCTAGTTGGGGGTCATATCCCCAAAAGGATATGGGTATGGTGTACTCACATTGTGGATAAGTGTTTTATCCCAAGGTGCACTATGTTTTATGCTCCCATGTACAAAAGTGAACATGCGTAGAAACATGTATTCTGGTGGTTGATACATAGCTTTTAGAATGCAGATATATTCACAATTCTCAGTTTGTGTTATTTTTCTCTGAGAAAAAGTCCACCTCAATGAGCAGCTCAACTGACCGTTGTGATGGCTGGTGTCTTCCCACCTTCCTCTCCTTCGGCCCCTTCAGCTCCTGCTTGCACCTGGTTGAACTTACCCAGCTTTTTCAAATTCTCCAGCGCGGATTTGAAAGTGTCCTTCAGGCTGTTCTCCAGGACCCACCCTTCGCTCTCACACTCGGGGTCTTCGGGATTGGTAATGCTTTCCAGGGAGGTGTGCAGGAGGCGCAAGCCAACCATCACTGACATCTGTGCCAGGCAATGGGAGAGGCAGAGAGCGTCAGCCAGGCCTGGCCACTCCCGTCCCACCCTCGCTGGCCCCTGCTCTGGGCAGCCTGGGCTGCTGGGGTGAGCAGCAGCTCTGGAGTGCCCAAGGGGCTCTCCACGTGCCCCGTCAGTGTTGGTGCCTCCCGGGAGGTTTTAATGCATCCCCAGCTGCTGTGCACTGCATGTCCATAAAGCAGGGTGGATGTGCAGCAACGTCCTTGGCCACCACCCACTTAGTTCTAACTAAATATTTTCACTTTGCATTGACCTTAATATGTTTGGTGAGTATATTAAGCTGATCAAGGATATATTAATGAATCAGCGTCTCTGCAGACCGGAGCAGCATTAGGATTTGAGCCATTAGTTTGTCTGCTTCAGATTCTGATTTTGTTTTAATATAGGTATGTGCAAATAAGGAAACCAAGGCAGCAGGTGATCTCTCCCTGGTTCCATCTAAAACAAATTTGTATTTCTGATTAAATATTACCTAGTCCCAGCAGCCTTGCCTGAGACTTTTCCAACTGTACTGTGTAACACTGCTGACGCTGGCAGCACCCTGCACCTGTCTCCAGAGAGAGAGTGTGTTTTTAGCCAGTCTCCTGCCTTCTAACACTGCTCAGAACAATCTGACCTCACTCTCTGATGCTTATGAAGAAAAGTGGTTGATGAGTGAAGTAGAAAAGGAAAGAAGAGCACTCCCAGAAGAGCCAGCCTGGTGATGTGGTAGGGCAGGTGTTTGGTTTGGTCCTTCCCGTGCTGGGTAAAGCTCAGATGGAGAACACCTACTGCTGTCAGGACCTCATAGGATTTGTTCTCTAAAGAAGTATGATGCCTCTGTCACCCTATCCAATTGCCCAAGGACCTGATTACCTTTGGTTCTCCTCAGCCCTGATGGCTACAGAGATTTGAGGTTGGGATTCAGCCACATGGCGAGGCCAATGGCAGAATTCACATCTGGCTTTTGGAATCTAGGGACTGCCCAAGCATGTGCTTCCCTGGACCATCCATCAGCCTGTCCACTGTGGTTGCCCTACTTGTTTATGATCAGTGCCTCCAAGCTCTTGGAAGACTAGAGCTCCACTTGACTGCTCTCAAAATACGAAGATGTTCATATTTCTCTGCCTTCACTCAAGATCAGAAAGGGAAAAACATTGGTCAAACAAACAAGTTTCACCAAATACTCCTGTGTCTAAAGACAAATGTTCATACTGCTTAACACAGGAATGTATGCCTAGCCACACTTTGGTCACTAAGCAAGTTTCTAGTGGCTCTGAGTCTGGAAACAGTCTCATCTAGCCAATAATATGATGACTTAAATCAGTTGAAGCACTGTTCTGTAAAAGTCACAAGAAGTGACAAATCCTATCACATTAGTCTTGGGATTTAAAGCCTTTGACATCTTCCTTCCAGTCTGAGTCCCAGTTTGGCTGCTCTCACTCATGGGACTGATATCTTTGAAATCAGTGGCTGTTTCAAGTGCAGATTAACAGGGCTGGGTGCAGGAAATGGCTTCCACCTTGCTCTCTACTTGTGCTGCCTCGCTGCATGTCTGCAGGAGCTTTGCTTGGTGATTTGGTGATTGACTTGCCAAGTGCCACTATTTGACAGCCAAACTAGGTGGGCTGGCTTCCTGGATGGCTCCAAGTCACTAACTATTATCATGCTTTTCAAAAGGAAGGTGCTTGTGCAGCATTGAGCATCTGACCTGTCCTTGGATGAGATTTTGTGATATTTTCTCTCAGTTTAAGGCTTTGTTTTCTTAAAAGCAAGATTTTGAGTCCCTGAAGCTGAAATTCCTTAAAAGCAGTGCAAAATGTCTGGGCTCCTGTCACTTCCACTGACCTGAGCCTGCCTTCTCTGCCAGATGAGAAGAGAGCCCAGGAAGTTTGAGACAAATATCTGGTAAATTAGTCTATCTCCTATGTGATTGCAGAGAGTCTTGGACCACCAGTTTAGCTGAAGCCTTGCACCAGGGAAGGCATAATCCCACGCACCAGTATGTGCTGGGGGTGACTGGCTGACAGCAGCAAAGGGTCTTGTGGCTCTGGATGACACCAAGTTGTTCCTGAGACAGCAATGTGCCCTTGTGGCAAAGCAGGAAAATGGTATCCTGGGCTGCATTAGATGAAGAATGGCCAGCAGGTGGAGGAATGTGATCCTTCTGCTCAGCCCTGGTGAGGCCACAGCTAAACCTCCAACCTTAGCCAGTCTGTGAGTTGCAGATTTGAGCTCAACCACAGTCCAGCACAAAAACCTGGGGTGTCAGAGCCCCAGAGCCAGGCCAGTCTTGCTGAGTGATGGTTTCCCTGTTATGGAAACCCTCGTCATTTCACAGCAACTTCAAAGTGCCAGGAAGAACACGGCCAGTGTTTCTCCAGGGCTAGGACTGTGCAGGCTGGGCTGGGGGATCCCCTGCACCACAGCTTGCTCAGCCTCTCCAGCTGGGCCAACAGAGCAAACTGTGTCCATCTGGAGGGTCCCTGCTGCCTGTGGGCTGGTTTTGGAGATCACCAGGAGTTCATCCCTACTGTTCAATGAGTCAGAGAGTTTACTCTCCAGCACAGGACATACAAGGTGCCTCCTGTGATTGTCTCAGTGCTCTCCTGGAGCTCAGCCTGGGCCTGGTCTGTGGCACATGTGGGGTGAATCCCAGGGTTGTGACTGTTGCAGCAGCTGTGACCTATTGAGATCCACATGTTTGCACAGGCAGAGGACCTGCAGCATCTCAGGAACCAGCCCCAGCCCTCTGTTCCTTTTGAAATGCTTTATTCAGGGCAACCCTGACCCCCTGTTTTCCTCTTTGCTGGCTGAGGCAGGTCAAGAAGACATCCAGGCTTGCTCTTCTTGACCTTCTGCAGCGAAGCCCATCTGTTTGCCAGGGTTTAGCCTGAGGCGGCTTAGCCAGAGCAGGGTGTGATCTTTTTTTGTCATCCTCATGACCAGTTGTCACTCATGGCAAGCCTACAGCTTTTGTTAGGCAAAGCACTTCTGGATATTAGCATTCTTTTCAAACAGAAGTTTTGATATTTCAAAACAGGGTCATTCTTCCTTGTGCCTAATATAGAAAGGTGAAACAGAAATGGCCTTCCCTGAGGTCCCTGCACCTCTTTGGCACGTTACCTTTTCTACAGCTCAGAATAACAGCCGTGATTAGTGTTTTACTTCATGTCCTCTCCCCCTTCCCACATCTCAATTCCACCAACCCGGCTGGAAGAGTCCTCCACAGCCCCCAGAAGGGCTTTGCTGGAGAAGTACCTGGTTGGAGTCCACAGTGGCTGCAGGTGCAAAGCAACCCAGGATTTTGCTTTTGCACTTTGCTGTGACTTCCCAGGAGGTCAAGCAAAGGGGAAATGAGATGTGCAGAGCCAGCACAACCACTGCCCCTGGGCTCACCCTGCTCAGACCCACACTTACCTTGGCCAGGAGTTGGGGCCTCTGCTGCCCTCCTACTCAGCATGGAATTGTTTCCTATCCTGACTGGAATTTAAAGGAAGTGGTTATATTTCAAGGGAGACTAAATTAATGTCTGTTTCCTGCTTTGCTTCCTCCCTTCAAAGTTTGCTTTAAAAGCAAAGGGAATTTCAGACCCAAATCTGGGCCCTTTATGGTAGAATATTGGGCAAGTCATAAATATTCAGGAGGGCAAGTTATTGTAACCCAGGATCATGTTGTTTCTTTCAAGTTTTGCCCTAAAACTCATCTGATTGCCTAAAAAAAAAGTCACCTTCTATTTTGAAAAAGACAAAGAAAAGATCTTATTTCTCATTATGCCACAGGTTGAAAAAAATACCCAGGTGTACTTTGAAGAGTTAGACATAAAATACTGCATTTTTATCACTGCTATTAATGTTAACATTCACTGTCATTAATCTCTTGCAAGTTAGCAGAGATATGCTACAGGTTCCTAGTCATGATTTTTTGCAGCTGGCATTGGTATTTTTGTGCATTTTTCCCCTGAGTTTTTGAATTTCTTTACGACTTTCAAATACAGTTGAAATTCCCCTCTCTTCAAGAACTCTGCACTTGAATTTTGGCTAAAATAAAGAATACCAGAACAACAGTGCAAAGAGGTACTCATTTATGAGTAAATGTACTCATTTATCTGCAGTTTAGAGCAGCTATTTTTAAAACAATGCAACACAGAGTAACTTTATGATATTTTGATTTTTTTTTTTCCGTTCACAGATTTAGGTAGGTGTTTATTTTCTAAGAAGCATATTCATTCCTGGAAGGCTGTAGGCCAGTGCTTGTATCAAAGTGTAACTCATCTTTTTTTAATTTGCATGTATCTAAATTTTTAAAAAGGCAGTTGAATCGTTTAAAATAGGCAGTGCCATTTGCAGCAGCCATTCCAAGGGCTGGAAAGGATCTGCTGCAGCCCAGGGAGCTGCACCCTCCCTTTAACCAGCAGATCCTGCCTGATCTCTGCATCCAGCACCTCACGTTCCTGCCCTCGTGCTGCTGCCAGCCCACGCTCCCTGAGCATTAGTGCTGATTAAACACCCTGGCTAGAAAACTGGCCCTCTCCCAGAGGCAGGAGATTCATTGCATTGGATGAAGAGTATTTTATCAACCAAGCTGCACTTTGGGTTATGGTGCCCACAGACACCTGCCCTGGGCAGTGCTGGTGCCTGTTTGCATTTGCATCCTGGTTTTGGGAAGGAGAATAAAATAAATTTAATCCACCTCCTCCACCTAAGCCACTTTTTCTGGCCAAAAAACCTTGGTGGAGCTGATGAAGGTCCACAGGCTGCCTTGAAATTGTTCCACTGCATGTGGCTTAAAGTCTTATTTTCTTCAGCGTGTAAACCCTTTAGCTGCACTTTCAGTCCCACTAATTACTGTCATATCTTTCTGATGTGCTGCTCCTTTGTATTTCTCATTCCCCACAAATGGTGACACGTGTGAAATTAATGCATCTGGACAGCAGAGCCCTTCACTCTCTTCCCTGCTCAGCACCTTGCCTTTGATAGGAAATCACTCCTGTTTTTCCCCTCTTGCTGTGGGATACTTGAGGCTCTGGCCCCTGCTCTTTAAGAGGGGTCTGTGATCCCACACTGTTTCCAGCCTGGCACCTTCCAGCCCTTACTCAGCTATTAGATATCTTCTCAGACAAACAACGGGAAAATGTATTTTAAACAGATTTGATTTTCACTCAGAAGCCCACGCTCCTGGAGAGCTGGGAGTGTGTCTGCCTCACTGCAGTGTGTTTGAGGGGAGCGGGGAGAGGGGAGAGGGTTACCTCGAAGAGCCAGACGAGCAGGGTGACGGCGCCCATGGAGCTCATCATGCCGCTGTAGTAGCTCAGGAGCGCTTCCCGGCAGCCGCGGCGCCACAGGTTCAGCTCCTCGGTCTGGTAGTCGTAGCTGTAGTGGGCAGAGTTGTTGGTGACCTGGTACTGGATGCAGGGCCTGGGTGAGCTGGGGTTGCAGCAGCTGAAGGGGACGCCGTCCACCAGGTACCTCCCGTCCACATTGCTTTTGATCCGGCTATGGGCAAGGGCAGAAGGATGCGTGAACACACACACACACACACAGAGATGCACAGACACAGACACACACACCAAAATATCCAGGAGCAAATTTGCACGCAGGATTTTCCACTGTGCCTTTTCTCCATGTCCCCTTGTTCACCCAGTGGTGTTTGTCCAGGGTGTCCTTCCTCTCCAAAATCCTTTTCTATGTCAAGGCTATGCTGAGTCTGTAATTAATTCCTCCTGCTGGAAATGCGCACTCTTGGGTCACTTCTTCAAAGAAATTAATTTTTAACACAAGTAAATGGCAGAGAGAGTTCAGGAGGGGCAGTCAGAAAAGAGTGATCACAGCATAGTTAGGGTAGAAGGGAGGTGCTGGAGCTGACCTAAGCTTGGAAAAAACCCAGAACAGCCTTAGGACCCACCATGTCCAGCTAGACCATTGATCCAGCAAACCTAATAGCTACTTTTTGATGATAATAGCTCCAGGGAGGGGTTGAGCATTTTTTCTTGGCTTGGGAATGTAGCCAGTATTGAAAACATGAAATGTGCTTCAGCAACAGGATGTTGCAAAATTTCCAAAATCCTTGCAGAAGCTCCCCAACTATTGTTCATTTGACACTGTGGTTGTTCTCTGTAAACAGTCATTTAGCCTGGTGTCTTAGGAGATGTTTGGATGAAAGATAACTTAGAAGGCAAATAGTTCCACTGACTCTGCAAAAAGACTATAATAAAAGGACTGCAGTCCTAAACCAGGCCATTTTGCATAGAAAATGACAGAATCGAGAGACCCAGTGGTCTAGAGAGGTGAAAAAATCTGAGTGTCACTTGTAGATTTCTGTATGGATATTTTAAAATTGCGTCACAGAGAGAGAGAGAGGTGATTCCAACAACCTGGTGAAGGGAAATTCCACTGTGCAGTCATGACCTAAATATATCTAAACAGCAAACGCAGTTGAGGTTTTCTGTCTAAATGTGAAGTGTGCTCTGGATTGGATCTAATTCCCATTCATGTGTGAATGCTCCAACAGTTTCAGAGAGATTGAGGCTTTTGCTCTACAAATAATATAAAAATCCCATTGTGGGGGGCATACTCCCACCTTCCCTGAGATTAAGAACTTCCCTATTGGCTTCAAAGGGGCCAGACTATCCCACCAGGAATGGGAGCAGAGATTGTGCACCACTACATAGTACAAACCTTGAATTCACTAACACCCATTTGTAGATTTTTAATGCCCTATTTCCAGCCTCAGTAGTACAAAGAAATTACCTTGAGTCTCAGTCCCAAACAAGGCATCAGTTATTAAGGACAGTATAACCTTGTTTTCCCTCTGTGCATTGCCCTTCCACTGCTGCTGGATTAAGTTACAGCTCTCAAATCTCCATATAATGCTGGCAAGGTGTTTTCAAGTAGTTATTTATACCCCTGGGCATACCTTCGCAATGGAAACACCCCCTTATTCAACAGTGAATGTATTGTTACAACCCTGCAGTGCGAGGGGTTAAATCTGTAAAAGTTTTCACTAAAAAGCCCTCATTCAGAACTGCAAAAACAACCAGACCACCCAATAAGTCAAAAGAACATGCAGAGAGACACACACAAGTGAAACACCATTGACACAGTCAGGCAGGGCTCCGAAGAGATCCCAAGAGATTTACAAAGCTTTTTTACAAAATTACTTCAGACATTTTTAATACAGGCAGTATATTTAAAAGGCAGATTGCTTCCAGTTTACAGGAGCCATTATGCAACCACAGAGTATAAATGTTAATCAATGATGTTCCCAAAGAACTTGGAATAACCATCTCTTTCCCTGGTGCTTAAGTTTTTAAAAGGTTGTGGGTATTTATGCCCAATGCTATTTTTTTAATTTCAAAGGTTCATGTTGTTCTCATGTTTATTTTCTGCTTGAGCTTACTGCACCTAACCTGATTTTGGGATTACTGCCTCTTTGGGCACTGACATCAAAGCCATTAAGGTGTTTCTGGTCAACAACCTCATCTGGTTTGTATAGAAACAATAAATTTGTGCTGCTTTCATGTGAGGTTTTAAAAAATTAGGCACAAAACAGAAAATACATATGGCTAAAAGGGCCGCTGTGTAAAGCTGGGAACATCAATTGATGCTCAGTATTATCACAGCACTGAAGCAATCCATTGAGTGAATATAAAAATAAAATTCTAAATCTTAAGGATCTAAAACACATGAGTTATTGGCAAAGTGTTACTGCCTCTATTTATTTCCATGCGGCTGATTAGCTGCCAATATCGAAGTGGAGTTTTAAAAGTGGTATCAACAGTATATCTGCAGGGAATTCTTTTTTTAGGAAAGTAATAAATCACATTGACATCTTAAGTATTAGTAACGTTCTGATACTTTCCTGTTGATTTTGGGAGTGTGGCTCAAGGTAATGGGTTTATAAAGCAGTAAAAGACAGTAAAAAATATTAAGTCTGTTTACGTCACACTCAGTAAGAGTGGGAATTATATTTTGGTGCTTTACATTTTACCTTATGGATGACTTTAGAGAAATTTGTCAGGGGAGGAAGCAATCTAGCTGGTCATTTGGGATGCTTTATTACACAAGACCCAATTTTACACAAAGCCCCTTCCAGACAGTGCCTGTTGGCACTTGAGGACAATATTGATCAAATATTGACACTACGTGGTACAAACCCCACCGAGCCACTTACTCTTTCACTTCCTTGGAGCTGAAGTCCAGATATCTGTTGCTGATCCACTGGATTTCGAACCAATCTTTGTAGCCGTTGTTGCCACAGCACTTGAACTCAATCTGGAGCATGTCGATGGTCTTCTTCATGAAGCATCTTCCAGGGGTGTCCGTGTCCCGGTAGAACTTCATGCCGTTCTTGAGCCCATGGGCCAGGGTGCTGTCCAGGGAGCCCCGCATGAGAAAGCAAATCAGAGCAACGAAGAAAATGAGCATGTTGAAGACGCAACATAGTGCCAAGTAAGGTTTCAGCAAAGGCTTCCACTTGACAAATTTAGCGGGATCCAGAGAATCGTAACAAATCTTTCCAGCAAAACCATTGAAGGCGCAGGATAATATACCCATCAATATCAAAGAATTGGGCACAAGGTGGCTTTCAGAATTGTCCATCACTTCGCTTCGCTTCCGGAGCTCAATTTTGAGGAACAATCCCATGCTAAAAACAAGGATTCCAGCAAACACCGAAAACCAGTTCATGAGCCATAGTCCCTGTGCTAGTTTTACCCGTTTCTTCTGATTGAATTTGATTTTCAGCAGTGCCATCTTTGTAGTGGGAGATGCTGGAAGATTTCACAGCCTGGACCCCTCTTCTCAGCGTAAGCAACTCTAGGAAGAACCATTCAGGCGTTGGAAGAGATCCCGAACAACACATCGGGAAGCGAGCCACTGCACAGTCCTTCCATCTTGAAATCCCCTGGTTAGGATTCAAGCAAGTAAAATATTCGAAGGTCCCAATCAACAATTTCACATTAGTGAGAATAATGGGCAATTAGCACCTACAACTATTTCTGGTGGTTTCTTCCAAGCAAAGGAGAAACACTCTCAAGGTTTCAAATGATTTGATCTGGATCAGCAAGACGTCATTCTAATACCTTTAATCATTTGATCCAATTTGGAGAAATGTCTGTCAACAGATGAGTGGAGGTAATCCCTCATTTTACTATTTAGTAGATTTGTGCTCTCCTATGATAGGCTGCTGGGTGGAATATGAAACCCCAGAGTTATAAAAAGATCTGTGTTGCCAGAAGAATATGGAACCTTCATGGGAAAAGGAAGAGGGCTCTGGATTTAAAAAAGGCTGCTTGTATACAAACACACACTTCCCCACTGTGATCCTGATATATTCATATCTACAGCCAAACCCACATTCTAGTCCTTATCCTTCTGTGTTGACTTGAGATGACATCCTGTGGCTTATGCGTTCTGAAAGCAGATAAGCGTGTAGTTTACGGTGACCTAAAAAAACTAAGCTTGGCATTTTCTATTTACTTCCAGGGCTTGTACCATCTCTGGGTCTTGGCAAGAGAGCAGGAGAAAGGAAAAGTGCAGAGAAACTCAAGAAATAAACCCTGGGCTGAAATCTAGAGATGTTTTTATAAAAAGTGACCTGGCATGAGCAGCTTACTGGATAATCACCAGGCCAGGGAGCGGAGCAGGGCTGCCCAAGGAGACCAACCTGGGAGCTTACACCAGGGAGGAATTCAACTCAGCAGCTGGAGAGGGACCCTGGGGATGTTGTATTTGAGTGCAAGGGAGGCATCCCGGGATCCTCAGGCTCTGCTGAAGGACCTGCAGCTGGCTCTGCTTTCACTCTGGAGTGGGCAGAGAGGAAGGCACAAGCCCCTCCTGTGGCTGTGGCCTCCTCCTTGCAGCACACAGCTGCTTCAGGCAAGCAGAGGTTCCGGGCTTTGACTCGCTCCACTGCTTGAGGAGTTTTGCTTATTTTGAAATATCATCTCCCACTTGCCCCGCAGAGCTTTGGAGCTACTGGGAAATTCCTGCACTGGCTCACCCCTGCCAGCACAACACAAAATTAACCTCAGGCAACCTCCAGCAATGGAAAATTATCCTGCAGGTGTGTGAGGGCATGGTTGCTAATGCTGAAGGGGAAAAAGGAGCAGCCCCTGAAGAGGGACTGGCAGGATTCTCTCCTGCCTGTCAATCAGACCTGCTGCTGTCATCACCCAAGGCCCTGGGGGCATCCTCTAGTGGCTGCCAGCAGCATGGCCACCAGCCCTCAGGCACACAGAGGGGAAGGGATCTGCTAGGAGGAAGGCAAATGTGAAAAATAGTAACGACAATAATTAAAAAGCCCAAGCACTGAAAACCAACATTTTGGTGGTCTGCAGCTCCGTGGTACCATGGACGCTGCTCAGTTACCATTTGAGATCCTGGAACACTGAAGGTTCTTTCAGGAAAGACAAGGCTGGCAACTCACTCCTTCTTCCTGTCCTAACAGAAGGTTTTTGTGGTGGACCTTTCCCAGCCCATCCTGGTGTTTTTGCAGTGAGCTGGAGGGCAGCTGGTAACTGGGGTTTTTCTAAAGCAAGCCTGGTTGTTTGCACTGCGGCTGCCCTTGCCGTTGAAGAGTGAGTGCGTAAGACAGAGAGGGAAGGTGATTATCCACCAGGGGCTATTCTCCTCTTGCCGTGAAGTGGATGAGAAGTGCTGTTTGTTGAGAGAGCCTATTCATGTTTTTGTGCAATAAGTCATGGTGCTGAAATAGCATCTCTCCTGGCAAAATATCCCACAACCAGTGCAGCACATGTTGCATTTCACTGACTGTTTCAGGGCTCAGCTCATAAACTTGAGTTTGGAAAGTGCATTTATCTGAGAGCCTGGAATTAATTCTAGATAAACAAACTTGAAACCATTTCCTTTCTTGTCAGTGATGACAGTGAAACTGTAATTAAAGCGGAAAAGAATTCTCTATCAGGTCTGCGGGTCATGAGGCTATACAGTGAAATATTTCCTGCAGGACCTGCCCACAGCAGATGTAAGCCTGGTGCTGCTCTGGATATAGATAATTTCGTATTCAGGAGCACAGACGACTCTGAATACCTCTCATCTTAATAATTTAACATTTGGATACCCATGATAAATCTGATGCAGCAAAATCATGTAAGTGTATACACTACAGTGTTTCTTCTAATCCAGGAATCAAAGTATTGAAGTAGAACATGCAGGACACGCTTCAAGACTCACTGAGCCCTGTTTTACTCTTCTGCCTATAAACAGAGGAAATGGGAGGGGTCCTCAAAAATCACTGCTAAATTGCTAGTGTTAGCTGGGAGATGATCAGTAATTCACCTGATGTTCAGTAAGGGACACTCATCTACTAATTAGACCTTTGAGACTTCGGGTGGTACCTTTAAAGTCATCACAGAGAGCAATCAGCACTACCAAAACAACCCAGATTAGGAAAAATGCTTTTTTATTTAAGTAGTTTCAATTCTTCAAAACCAGCTGTGGACTTAGAGTGGCAAAACTACCCCACCCATCAGCTTAACTCGCCGTGCTTGGGAGTTTTAAAGGGGATTGGTTAACACTTTTTAAAGTGGGAATGAATGCTTTCCCATTATTCCAGACAAGGAGCCGACAAGCCCTGTGCAAGCATCGGCACAAAGCGGCCAGCCAAGGGCCGTGTCTGGTAGAGCAGCCTAAGGGACAGGAAGGTGATGGGGGACGGTCGAGAAGCGTTTTGGGGTGGGGACAGTTTAAAAAAGAAAACTCTTTTCGCCTGGCATCTGCTTTTCTTAAAAAGCTTTTTTTCTTGGCTGCGATTCGTCTTTAGATTGGCACTTACTACCGCTTTCTACTTCAAATAGAAAATGCCGAAACTGATGCATAGCAGATAAAAGCTAATTGCTGCAAGAATGTTTGAGTTAATGGACTCCTCAGAGGTTGTCTATTAAATTCAAATGTATAATTCATATGCCAATATTGGAGAAAAAAATGGTAGAATAAAATATTCAAATTATTATTGATCTCACCATGAATCTGTTCAAATTCAAAAATCTGGTTAAAAATTATAATGGATACACACAACAATACAATATGGATGCCTTTCCAAAAAGCTATGCCTGCTAACCTACATATAAGCTACAAATTTATCAGTTAAGAGAGAGAAATGTAAACAATATAACCTGGTATTTGTTAAACAGTCTAATGCTCAGCCCTGGACCAATTTTAGTCTTTCTGTCTTCAGAGGCATAAGATATAAAATACATATATGCCTAAACTATGCAAGTGCCCTCAGTTGGTAAAAAGAATAATTTCCTAGCCCTGTCTTTCACACTGCTCTGTGATATGAAATGTGTGCCTTTCTGAGGCTTTTTTTTTCCTTTCCCCAGAAGTGGTTGTATTTCACTGCAAGAATAATGATGCCTGGTTTTACCTTTGATGGGAAGCTATTGTGTAGAGAGGCTGGCTCATGTACCCTCACTTACAGTTTTGCTTTCAATTGTAACTCTATGGTGTGAACAGGGACGCTCCTGAGGAACAATGTGATAAAAATGCTGAACCTCACTGTACGATTATCAGGTGGAGAAAAGTCTGATTTATGACTTTTTTTTCCCTCCTTACACAGATAACTTGGTAGGCTACTATTTTGTGGTGTGTGAGGTGACTGCAGGTTCTGAGGCTAGAAAGAGGCAAGTTCTAAATTCACTGCTGGGATTGTTGTAAATCCTGGGAAGGGTGATTTGACCTGCTGGATTTCATGGCTCCTGAACTTTGCTGGGGTGACACTGTGGGGGTTTTGGTGTGGTTTTGCTCTGAGTAATTCCCAGAATTTCTGCCATCATTCATGAAGTGTGTAACATCTTCAGAAAACACAGGGTTTTTTGACTCCCAAGGTGGTCATTATGAGTATTTGTTTGTATTATTGTGATGCCTGTGGTGTAGCATTCAATGCTGAAAAAAAAAAAGAGTTAGAAATCAAAGTTTATACTTGCAGAAACTGGAAAGAAGTATGTTGGGAATTAAAAGAAGTTTACAAAAAGCTCATGGTAGTCATTACTGCTGGAAAACATCTCAGCACAACAGGTGGATCCTCCAGTCAGTCAGATAAATCAGATCATGATGTGAATGGAAATGCTGAAATTTCCCCAAGTTGCATAGATTCTTTTTCTTGCTCTTCTGGTCTTTCCTTGTATGTGGTGAAATTGGCTGTTTAGTAAAACCTGAAGGAATTCCAGGTAAAGCCACTGAGATTTGAACCTTGTCTACACGCAGCTATTGCTTAAATAAGAAACTTTGAAAAAAGAAATCCAAGCCTTCAAAAATATAATGCATAAAAGCATGTAGGAAATTGTCTTATGCATGTATTTCCTACCTGTTTTTTCACACAATTCTCCTACAGCTCACATCAGAATCTATTTAAATGAAAGAGAGCTGGATAAAGAGAGAATGCAAGTAACTCCATTTCTGTTCCTGTTACTCAGAGAGGCAGGGGCAGACAGAGGGAAATGCCTGGATGACAGAGGGAAATGCCTGGACTCCAAAGGGAACCAAGGAGGGATGATCCCTCTCAGGACAGACCTCTGGATGAGGTGATGGAAGCAGCAGCAAAGCTCCTGGCTCCTTCTCTGGAGACAAGATTTGGTCTGTGCTACCCCTCCGTGCCTCAACGAATGGCAATGCTCAAAGCTGTGCATGGCCTGGAAAATGGTCTCTGTTTTCTCCCATGGGCTCAGTGTTGCCTATCTTTGCATAGAACTCTTTTATTTCCTCCACAGACACCTATGACCTATAAAACACAGCGTTATAACAGCCTGTAACAGCCCTGTGGTGAACTCAGGAAGTTTCACTGGCTTTAAAGATTTTGGTGAGGCCACTGGCTGGAGGAGGGCTGTCCAAACAGACTGCCTTTCAAAAATGTTTGAAACGGGACTTTGCTTTCCTGACTCTGTGTGAAAAATGGTTCTGCAGCTCAATGCCCTCCACTGTTTTTATGAACTTTCTGCCTATTAGCTTCTATTCAGGGCAAACTT
The DNA here is from genome assembly GCA_013400955.1 of Drymodes brunneopygia. Classification (NCBI taxonomy): domain Eukaryota; kingdom Metazoa; phylum Chordata; class Aves; order Passeriformes; family Petroicidae; genus Drymodes; species Drymodes brunneopygia. Next base: position 789,300 of record VZTZ01033097.1, read on the forward strand.
GCACCAGGTTTATGGTGCTGATGTTTCTGTTATCCCATGTCTCTGGCAGGCATTTGTTTTTCAGCCCCTTGTGATGTCTAGCATCATTAATTTCTTTAAAGTATGTGATTTTTAAAGCAGTTCCTGGTGGAACTGGTGGCACTGTGATACAAACCATAGCTAAAGTTCTTGAAGAGACTTTGTTCACTTCAGTTGTACGTTACACAGGGTCATTGCTAGCTGTTTAGAAATACTTAGGGGTTTGGCTTCCCTTCCTTAGAGACCCAAAAAAGTTGCAATTTCAATATTGAATAGCCCATGAACATGCTAGTAACCCCTTACTAGTGCTTAATTTCTCATACAAGATTAACAGACTTCTGTGTCAAAATAGTCTTGAATTTCTGTTATGATTCTACATTAGGAAAGCATCATTTAAAATAGATACATGGAAATGTGCCACTGTGGGTGCATATACATATGAAGGTATAGATTTAGAACTACAAATCACATTATTTGCCTGACCAAACTTTTCCAGACTTGCTGTTCCCAAATCAAACTTGTTTCATGCCACACCTGAGACCAAGAGCCAGTGACGTGTTTTGTGTTACAAAGGTAATTGTCTGGTACCATGTTACTGAAGAGCATTACCTGCTAACCGTGGTTTGACCAAAGTTAAGTATTTGTAGGAAAGGAAACATTAGGAGCTGGGATGTCAATAACTGACAGGTGAAAAACATCCCCGATGCAGCAATTTCAGAGAGAAACTGAAGTCTAAACTTCCATGTTTTGACTCCTGCTCTGTTTACCCAGGCAGTGCTGCATGCCACAGGCCAAGAGCTGGAGCAGGACATAGCCCTTCTGTGCGAAGTGCACTGGGAAGCCTCAGGGCACCCCTGGTACCTGCCCCAGCCTGGGGGCTCTCTCCCTGTCTGCATCTGCCGGCATCCATTGCTGCAGGAAGGAGGTGTACATGTTTAGAGCTTTGGGCAAGCAGAACAAAGGCATTATTCTAGTTCTTACAGGCTGAACATTTTGCAGTCTCAAGGCTAGAGGATGCTAACAGGATTGATCTGTCACTACCGTGATCTGTGGAGAACAACTAACTACAAAATCAAGTTCTGTACCAAGACAGATGTGTTAAAAGATACTTAAGAGCCTCAACTGATCACATCTCTCTAACAAGAGATATAAATTATGTGTATTAAAGTAAGACTAAGGGTGTATTCTTTAAATCATTTTATGATGCTGTCAGTGCAAAGAAGACTCATTAGTAAAGGAATAACTGAAATAATTCAAAACAAGTATATTTGAAATGCAAAATCCAATTCAGTCAAAAAATATACATTAACAGAAGTAAACAAAATGGAAAGTTGTCGAGAATATATTTTAAAAAATCCCTTTTCCCCCTCCCCCTTTAAATTAAATATGCTGAAAACAACTTACATAAAAATTTTCTGCTCAAAACCAGTCAAGCACCCAAGTGAAGCTTTAGGTACTTTTCCTGGCAGTGGTGCAGTTTTTGATGGTTCAGCTAGGATTTAGTGTCTATTAGAGGCACATAGATGATGGCTGCACAGCATAAACAAGTTGCAGTTTTAAAATAAAACCTTATGCTAAGGCAAGACAAACGATTTTTCTTGCAGAATGTTGGAAGTTAAGGAGGGGTTTTAGAAACCTAGAACTGCTGTGTACAGTTTATGTATGGACAGTGGTCACTTCAGCACCACTAACAGCACTGGAGAGACATTGCATTCCACAGTGCTGCTACTTTTTTATTATTATTATTATTTAGCAGAAGTGAAAGGACTTAAACTATCTGCACTTTATGCAAGATAACAAGCAATTTTGGAATTAGAACATAGCTCCTCATCTTTCTGTTTTACTGACTCCCTCTGTCAGCACTGCACTTATGCAGTTAGCAGAGTGTTGCACATCAGATCACAGCACACAAAGCCTCTTGTCTGGAAAACTAGTGGGACATCCCCAAACACCTCTCCCCAGAAGCTTCAGCTTGCAGAGGAACAGTTAACCCAGCTTCTGTGATGTTCATCAGCATTTGCTGGATGCCTTTGAGCTGCTTACCGAAGCAGCATCCTTTCACATAACATTTACAGATTGCAAAGCTTTAGTATTTATAGAGACTCCATACGTTTCTTCATTCTGAGCAATCAATGTATTAGGAGAGCATTAGATGTTTATTAGAACACTCTTTTCCTTTAGACTTATCTCACTTGAAATAAAAGCTTAAAGCCAACTTACAGACTTAACCCAAATCAACAGGAACTGGCTCATCATTCTATCATAGCCTAGGATGCATCTAAGTGTGCTGCACTGTGCAGTTACAAACTCTTCCTTCAAATTCACCTTTTTGCCCCCATTACCTCACAGCAGTACTGCCCTGTACTCCCCATAAGATATACTGTACTGTCAGCAACATGAGAACCACAAAAATATGAAAGATGTGGTATTTGATCTTTTCATTCCAGTACAGACTGCACTACTTGCAGCTAATCCAGATTCTGCCTGGGTGAGTGAAAGCTCAACAGCTCTAACAGAGACTCACTGTTGCTTATGTATCAGTGGCCTTTACCCCACCTTAATTAGGTAAAACTCTCAATGAGGTACTTCAGAAGTTGGCAAATCCCACAGTGATACATACAGATTATAGCAGCAACTTGTGTAAGAACAGTAAACACTATTTGACTGGTACTCTTCAACCAAGAAATCCAGCCATGTATTATAATTCAAAATTTAAATACTGAATGGAATAATTTAATGGCATACGGGCGATTAAGTCCCACAGTTTGTGGATCAATGCGTTTACACGAGATCTCTCGCACAGCAGAGCTGCTGCTGCAGTCAGTCCCAGCAAGCGATTCTTTCGTGCTCGGGGATCAGGCTCCAGTTGGGTGAAGGCTTGTCAGTCGCCAGCCAGTCAAAGTCATCCACCAGGTTCCAGTTGTTACTGTTTCTGTCCAGCCCAGACGACTCGAAATCTCGCTCGATGCCAGGGTAGCTCCAGGAGTAGGGGGCGAAGGAGATCTCGGAGCAGGCCTCGATTACGGCCCGGCTGGTGACCTGCACGTAGACGCGGCAGTCGCGGGTGCGGTGTGTGCGGAGCTGCTGGCAGGCCAGCGCCAGCAGGCAGTCGCTGCAGCCGTCCACGAACACGGAGGTGGACACGGGCCCGCAGAGCACGGTGCAGCCGCGGCAGTCGCGCACCCGCAGCGTGTTGGGGTTGCCGCGGAGCCGCACCCGGCAGCCGCGCAGCTCCGACAGCAGCACGTCCCGCTGCAGCAGCTCCGCGGGGCCGAGCTCCAGCTCCTCGTCCTGGGCGCCGCTGAACCCGCACAGCGGCGGCCCGCCCGATTCGCCCTCGGCGAGGCCGGGGCCGGGCTCGGCGGGGGCCGGCGGGGCTGGCTCGGC